>JAQFZG010003921.1:0-12682 GCA_034695465.1 Entomobrya nicoleti | reverse complement strand
GGGGCCCTTCAGGTATCTTTCCCCCCGGCAACCACGTATCTTTTTGCCACGAAATCGTCATTGCTTCATCAAAAAAGAAGTGACACTTGCCTAAGGTCACTTGCTGCAAGCTAATTTGCCAATTTAATTTACTATCAAGATTTGAGGGTTTATTTGTGTTGAAAAAGCCGGACAAGTGGTTATGATATGATATAGAATTTAGCATAGGATTCGCAGTAGCTTTACCTCATTTCTCCCTTCTTTTAATTTAACAGTACATAAAAAAAATCTTCTCATTTTTATTAAATTGTTCAAATTTCCTAAAACATGATAAATATTTTTTTAAGGAGTGACATGTGAAGCTTTCCAATAGTTTACAATGTATCCTTTTCCAAATAGACCAACCTCACCCACCGCTTGCACGATTTTTTAGTTAAATAAGCTAGGTTCAAATATTGGGTATTATTAACTGTTTTGTATTTTTATTACAGACTTTGCGCCAAGAAAATTTTCACTTCCTTTGACCTATCAAACAGATTCGGAATTATTTTAATTAAGTGACAAGAAGCTGCTATATTGTTCACTATACTATACACTATATACTTGACTAGTACAGTCAGTCTACCACGTATACGAGAAGGCATGAATTCGGTAATTTCGGATTGGCATCAATGTGATAGTTCACGGGACTGGTTATGAAAGTTAACTACAGTTTTAAAGTTTAATAGAATAAACAATTCCTATCTATTCACCATTAATTGGTTGTGGAATACTTACGCAAAGCTTACTGCAAAGCTTAAAGCGTACAGTTTTCACTAAAGTGTACAAGTTGCTAGTTTTCAAAGTTTGGGTTTGTGATAATCCCTGATCACTGTGATATTTTTTGTTTGTACGTGGCAACTTACAGCTTTGAAAGCTGTAGGAAAAATTCCAAATGAGCTTCTCAAGTGACGAAGTCAACTTCTTAGTTTATAGATACCTACAGGAATCTGGTAAGTTTTCTTCGACGACGCCTTTAATCAAAACGATTGTACCAACTGACGCCCAGTCGAGCTTTACTTGATAAAATAATTTTTATGTTAACAGGATTCCAGCATTCCGCCTACACCTTTGGAATTGAATCACATATTTCGCAGTCCAATATTAATGGAGCACTTGTTCCACCTGCTGCCTTGCTTTCCATAATACAGAAAGGCCTTCAGTACACCGAGGCGGAGATCTCAATTGGGGAAGATGGATCCGAAAGGATGATAGAATCACTTTCCCTTATTGATGCAGTAATGCCGGATGTGGTTGCATCAAGACAGAAGGAAGCTGACCGTCAGAAAACAAAATCAGAAACTGCTGAGAATAATAATACAGAAGAAAATAATAAGCATCCATATTGTAAGTTTTTCCCGAAAAACATTTTGCCACATAACTGTCTTTCCAATATGAATGGGCGCATATAAATTTCAACTTTTGTCTTATTTTTAGCCACTTCCGGTAATAATGAAACGTCGGGAGAAGTAGATTCCAATATAGAAATACCAGCTAGTAAAGCAACAGTTCTAAGAGGTCATGAGAGTGAAGTATTTATTTGCGCGTGGAATCCAACGACCGACCTTTTGGCGTCTGGGTAAATGATTGATCTTTATTGTACTCGGACGCGGATGCACTCTGTATGAAAAATGGATCGATTTTAATTATGATTATTTTTATCACTAAAGGTCTGGAGATTCAACCGCTAGAATATGGAACATGACTGACCCCACCACAGCTCCAAACCAATTGGTCCTGAGACACTGTATTCAAAAGGGTGGAACTGAAGTACCATCTAACAAAGATGTGACATCGTTGGACTGGAACTGTGATGGCACATTGCTAGCTACAGGATCTTATGATGGATTTGCGAGAATTTGGACTACTGAGGGTCGACTTGCGTCAACGCTTGGTCAGCACAAAGGGCCTATATTTGCACTAAAATGGAATAAACGGGGAAATTACATTTTATCTGCGGGTGTGGACAAAACTACCATTATTTGGGATGCTGCGTAAGTCTAATGAATCTAAATCTTGTGTGTTTTGAAAAGCACAAATCCAAACTGATTATGATCATAAAATTATGCTCTAATTAACATTTTGTGAATTCTTGGTTGCAGATCTGGCCAGTGTACTCAGCAATTCGCTTTTCATTCAGCTCCTGCTTTGGATGTTGATTGGCAGTCTAACACATCATTTGCATCTTGTTCAACTGATCAGTGCATACATGTTTGCAGACTGGGAAGTGACAAGCCTATAAAATCATTCCAGGGTCATACGGTAATTTTTCATTCATATCTTTTAAATTCTGTCGGGTTTAGCTTTTTTTACTGAGACAAGTTATTCATTGTATTTTCATCATTTAACATTACAGAATGAAGTGAATGCTATTAAATGGGACCCTCAAGGAAAGCTTTTAGCATCGTGTTCTGATGATATGACATTAAAGGTAATTTATTTTTATGATCTATAAAAAGAGTAGGTCCTCAGCAATACTGAGCCAAATATTTTATAATTATGCATCGATTTATTTTTGTTATCTGCAGATTTGGTCCATGAATCAAGACACTTGCGTCCACGACTTACAAGCTCATTCTAAAGAAATTTATACCATCAAATGGTCTCCCACTGGACCTGGCACCGCCAATCCAAATATGAGTTTAATTTTAGCTAGTGCATCATTTGACTCAACTGTTCGGTTGTGGGATGTTGAAAGGGGACAATGTATCCATCGTTTGACTAAACACACGGAACCCGTGTATTCAGTTGCTTTCTCCCCGGACGGTATGCTCCTTGCGTCCGGTAGTTTTGATAAATGTGTTCACATTTGGTCAACTCAGGTAAGCATGCATTACTACTAAATTCCCTTAAAAGCACTTTCCACTCACCGAAAACTCATTATATTTAAATTGCAATTCAATTTTCTTTTTGTGTATTTAGACTGGACAGTTGGTGCATAGCTACAAAGGAACAGGAGGAATATTCGAAGTGTGTTGGAACTCAAGAGGCGATAAAGTTGGTGCTTCAGCCTCAGACGGGTCTGTGTTTGTTCTAGATTTAAGAAAAATGTAGGAAATCTCTCTTCGCGTACAGATTCAAGTGTTTTAGTTCAAAGAGGTGAAAGGTTTTGCAACATAAACCAATATACCAGGATATAAACGTAAAACCATCTCTACTTTTCCACCAACAATTGAATGATTGAATAAAACACTAAAATATTCTAATCAGTTTCATGTGACCCATCATCACCATCATCAAATCAAGTTAAATCAAATCACCAAATAAAATGAAAGTCTGGTGTACCATTGTACGTGAAGGTCAAGGTGCACCAGTTACCTAACTATGCTTTCTCTGTGGTAAAAGAAGAACAGGAACTTGAAAGGCCTGTGTGTGCATCACTTGTAAAGATTTTATACTGTTAATTACCTATTTTTTGTTGAGCATGTAGAGACCCAAGTAAAGTTGTATATCTCTAGTGTAGTTGTCTAAACTTATTTTTTGTTTTGGATTTGAGTTTAGTTCGTTGTCTATTGTGTATAAATTAATTGGTACTTTAATTATTATGTTTGTATTATAATTGGGCGAAATGGGTATGTATTTAATTCACTAGAACTTTGCAAACTCATTTGTATCTTTTATAAATTTGAATACTTACGATTAGTACACCTGTCAACAAGGCGGGCTGAACTATCTCAAATAAAGTAGAAACATAATACTTATACTTATATAGTGTGTCCATGTAGTGATTTTTTTTATGATTTACTTCTTAGAGAGACAGTTTGATTTATTGGGTTTTAATTGTCTGGAATGAATGAACATTAGATCATTATTAACGTGTGTACATGGATGTATTAAAGTTGTTACAAAATAAAATATGGATATTTAAGAACGTCTTCAGAAAACTTTTGTTTTACATTTTATTGTACTGTATTGTCCTAATTCATGAAAATAGCATCTTCATTTATTGACTCGAGGCAATCTGTGTTCAATAAGTTATATTTAGTAGTCAACTATGCTTTAAAGTTTGCTGGAAATTATTCCACTGCCGAATTGTGCAACTTGTTTCAATTTTCCAATACACAGGACAGGTATTGTTCCAACATTGGAATATAGTATACTTTGTGATATGAAATATGATACGATATGGCAAGGCAGGTCAGTGTTGCTGTTGCTACGTGGTTTCTTTTGGGACGAATTGAGTTCTGCTGTTCTCAAATAATAGCGTCCACATTCCATACACTCGACGCAGTTGTCGTTTAAAATTATAAGTACAAAAAGAAATCCAATTCTCTAGAAATTTTAAGCTTGCATGACTCGACTGCATTACGAAATGTGCACATTTAAAAAAAGCTTACAGGTAAATGATAATTTGAAATCAGAGAGCCTTTGAAAGTACATTAACAATTTGCTGCAACTTATTGGTTGATAAAAACACTAAAAACAAAGGCATTACGATGTAGCTATCGTCAATCGTCACTCACTTTCATGACTTTTCATAAATATAATTACGCGCAAACATTATTTGCTACTTATACTATGTTTACGTACACAACATATAATATCTTGGCTGTGAATAATTTTGTGGAAAAATTTAAGTCGAAGTTCATTTTAGTGCGAAGTTCATTTTCACAAATCTAATCTAATTGTAAGTTTTGCTTTTATAATAAAAGGTATAAATGAATCATAATTTTATCCATTTTCTTTCATTCGCGAGTTACAAGGCAGTTTTCTCTTTGCATCTGAAACTGAAACATTTTGCGACTCTATAAAACCATTTTTTGTCTCAAGTAACCCCACTCCTTCCTCAATGCTGTTTACTTTTTCTAGTTAAATGAATCATTAATCAACGATAAGTTGTAGTTGTAAATACATAAAAACAAAAAGCCAATTCGGGTTGTCAGCATGTATATTAGAGAATTTAGGCTACATCGTACCACCTTCTTATTGTAAACATCTAAATCAAATATAGAACTTCTGGAAAATTGAATAACATAAAAGTACATTGCTCCCGAAAAACGAATTCCAGACAGAGTCGTTCTCATTAGCTTTATGCTGAGTTTTGTCTGGAGAATGTAGACTGTGTTACCTGGTTACCTGTTGTGAATTCGCTTTGATGTTAGGCATGTACTCCCAGCCAGACTATAAACAAGCCTAAAAGCGTAGGATGAAAATGACCGGGTTGACCAGGTCAAGTTGTCGGAAGGCCTTGTTTTTATGCTTACTCCCCCGAGCAAGCATAACGTCTAATTAATTAATCAATCCCTATTCATTGCTACTACTGCTGATTACATTGATACTTAATGTTCAAAATTTTTGTATCAATATTTTTTTCTGTCATTTATCGTCATCATCGTCTAGTAATTATTTAGTATTCAGTACACATTAATAACTCTTTATAGCGGTATACTACCGATATACTTTACATACAAATATTTATGTGTGGATGGCTTTAGAAGAAACTACATACTACACACATACTTGATTTAGTTACCATCCAACAACTCAACTCAAACTTCAAACCCTCAATCTGTCTCCGGCTTCTATTCATAGTTAATAGGTAGACGTATACCACCACCACCTCTACGAGAATAGTAGGCTAGACGTAATGCATACAAAAGACACATGAGTTCTGGCAAATATCCTGAGCTTCATCATTTTCTAAGCAAAGAAAGAGTGTCCATCCATTGTCCATATATCTTGAAATCATTAGCGTCAATAATGCTACTTATTGAAGATCAGAATTATTCCTAACATTCCAGTGAAAGTTCTAGGAGTAAATCATGATTTATCTCCATTTCCATAAGTTTGACAAAACCTCTTATACAATTTAATGAATTTCGAAAAAACATCAATTTGGTTGTTACGATCTTAACAATACGCGCTTCACAGTTATACACTTGATATAATAATTGATGTGACTACTTTTTACTTGGCAACCTAAATGTTGAGGCTTGGTGAATAAAAATGGGTTTGGGGTAATCTGATAAAAGTTGTATGATAATGATAACATAACAACTTGAAACTGAAACCTACATATAATCGATCTAAAGATTTGCATATTAAAGACACCTGGCGCAGCATGCTATTTTCAAAATACAAAATTTGCTACTCTGCTGCTTCTAATTGTCGGTTACCCTCAATAACTGTCCTGATACATTAATTAATTATATACCTACTCACGTTCAACCATCAATTTAATTCAATAACTCAGGGGTAATCGAATTAGTATCATCCAGAAATTCGATCAAATCAAGTATATCTATTGTAATACCAAAACAAAAGTTAGCTTTATAGTTATAGTTTAAGTTTAACATGCCATATTCCGGGTTCTACAGGAATGTGGACTGGGCACAGTTAAATTTAAAAACTAACTTCAGCAATCCCCTTACTAATCAAATGCAATCCTTTATTACAACGTTACAGATACAGTTTATAACTTATAACCCTTTTTTATGACATCGGTACTCAGCATATTACTATATAACTTATAGCTATATACCTAAGGTTGAAGTCCTCAAAACTCAGTCAACTCAACTCTCTAGTATAGCTTCATCCGAAGATTATCACTATCACCTTCTTCGCCTTCTTCATGTTATGTTGGTAGTGGTAGAAATTGCTTTTATGTTCATGCTCATGGCTCGGCTCATATATAGCAAGTTCATATAAATGTGAAATACAAGTAATCCTCATTTGACGACCCATATACCAAACTACTATACCACTATGCTACAAATAAAAGCTTCGAAGCACTAGATATTGTAAAAAAAAGCACAATTCCATACTCCATGCATGCCGCAATACTTGCCTATAAGAATGTACATAAAAATGAAGCAAATATATTTGTGTACGTAAAAGAAAATCATTCACTTTACTAATATATTGAATACTCTGTGCACAGTGCACAAACAATTCGCTTTATATGCATATTATACACAGAGAGAACCGACTATGACATTGTCACTCTGAAAGTTATCTACATTTTAATGCGTTTCCCCGGAACAGTGCATTTTTTGTGGACTTTAGCTGATAGTTTGCCATTATCTTTAACTGGTCACGAAAAGTTTACAATTCGTTGCGGTTTGTGAATGCAAAAAAAATTCTGCCTCTCACATAAGGCCAAATACATTGTTTCATTGGATTCGTGTGACTGCGTTTTTGGAACTTTGGAAGAGCTTTCATTAAACGAACCACAAAGGGCTCAGATCAGCTGTTTCTTATCGGCTGATTGAACATTTTCAGTTTATTCATTAAAAAGATTTAAATGGGGCTTCTTGTAATTTGTTGAAACATTTAAAGATAGATAAGCTGAGAGCATCGTTTTTGTTCATTCTTCTGGTGATATATTATATGTATAACAAGTTATTCGAGAGTGTAACACTTTATCGTTATATTGCAATGGCTTTTGGCTGCCTACCTGACGTCAACGTCAGCCACAAATACAGTTGAAGTTGAAATGTGACCTGTTGTCGCCAGTGGTTAATTAATGATTTAATTGTTTTGTATTTATGTTATATGCAATGTACTGAAGTACAGTGCAATATATACATGTTTAGAAATGGCTATGTTTTTAGGCGATGAGTTTTGTTATGTTACGATTATAAAAAATATACACTTGTCACGTCAGCTCATAGCTTTTTCATCTTGACCGATGCCTCATGTGTCATTAAACATGACTGACTTCCTTTTGAAGTTAAAATTGTCTTTCTACTAAAATTAAAGTTCATGACTTTGTGCATGTAAAAAGCTAGTTTGTTGGGAGTCTGACCTTTTAAGTTTTAAAAATGTATTTATATGCACAAGACTACTGAGAAATTACTACGTACCATGCGCAATAATTAACAAGACGACAGAGCCAAGATTTTTAAAAACTTTTCGGCGTCACTGTACCTAGTTGGTGCTGAATTTTCGAAAAATTTAAAAATGGAAACAGACGGAGATAAAACGGATTCAGGGCCATCAAGGGACAGTGTTCCGGGTGGAAGTTCAACGGATAATATGCGACGTGGTGCTGTTAATATTAAACCTGTGGCCACTTCAGTGACGCCTGCGGCGGCTGGAAGCTGTCCAAGTACTAGTTTACTTATGAGTGGGAGAGCATCTAGCCCCAGTCCAGCAATTCATCGACCACGGGCGTGCCCTAGTCCACTCTCGTCAATTGTTGGATCGGCATTAAATCAGTATGTGACCTCTACTAACTAATTTTCTATCAATATTTTCTGAAAGCTAATTTTAACACTAATTGTTACTTAAATTGTACTTCACAGGCTAAACCTAAAACGCTCTTCCTCGGCTCCAATGATAAATCAGTTAGGTACGGGGCGAGATGAGTCAATCGCTTCACCTTTGGCGTCTGGAACGTCCAATGTTGCTAGCAATGTAGCAACTACTAGTTTAGCAGGAACATCAAAGGACACAACTGAAATGGATCCTACTTCATTAGCTAACTCGTTTTTATCTTCATTAAGTGGCTCTAGACCACGCAGGTTCTCTGCCAGCTTTAGTCCCGTTAGTAACCCAAATCCCGTAAGTCATGTCAAATATCTGAATCTGGGTATTATCATTTACTTGTATTATCCTTCTACGCTAAGTTCGGAGTTCTAAATAACACTTGTAATTTCCTCTAGGGTTCTCCTGGACCTGCACCTAATCGTGTACATCAGTTGAGGAATGAAGATCACACTGATTGGGAAACAGCTTCAGAAAAAGATTTTAATGGAACTAGTAATATAGCTCAGTCATGGGAGGACTTATCACTGGTACTTATTTTGTTTGTTTGTCGTTTCGCAAAGTATCAAATGAGATTTTTTGTTTTGATACTAAAGGTCTAATTGATTTTTATCCTTAGGATTCTATGTCAATGGAAGTGTCAACCAGACGACCAAGTCTCTCCGATCAATTGTGGCTATCAATGCCACCAACGTCATCCGCATCCTCATCCCCAGCAGCGTCGCCACGAGTTTTGTCCAGATTTTCTCCTTCTCTTTCATCCCCATCCCCCACTCGAAAAAGTTTCACTACGCGTCGATCGCTTAGTCCAATTGCTGTACGTCCGAGCGTTCTTGCAGGAGGTCAAGGTACTTGCAACTGATTCAGTTCTCAAGTTACAAGTATGCACAACTTATATACAAAAATATTCTAATAATAAATTTTGATCAATCAATTTAGGTGTAAAGAGGAAATGTGATTGGGATTCAAATATGATGGACTGTTCCCCTCAACCGGCCAAGCGACCTGGGGGCCTTTTAAGTTTTCCCATGGGTAGTCCTCAGCCCCAACCAATGGCAACAGTAGCTCACACTTCAGTACCTAATTCCAGCTATCAAACCACGCCTTCATATAACTTCTCTGGCAACAATATTGTTACGAACAGTCACACGTTTTTCACAAGTCAAGCAGTCAATCCTGCCTCTCCATTCAATCCAACTTCATCTACCTCATCTAGTTCCCTCGTTTCAATGATAACGAATCATGTTGAAGATTCACAAAACTCAAATGAAACTGAGTCTTCAGTGTCTTCGAATGGTGGACGAGAATCTCCTTTCTTTCGCCCTGTTGATTCCCCTCTACACAATGTGAACTCACCTGAGGACTCGCCTCATCCTCCCCTGCCGAATAAGTAGTAGTAATGAATGACACAATCTTCAATAAAGGACTATATATCTTATACAATGCAGGTTCTTAATTAACAAATGGTGCAACACACAACGAGTGAATATTAACAATACGAACTTTTTCATTATTTAGAATGCATGTAACCTAAAAATCCAGATATGTGAATAATGAGGAATAAGTTTGCATTTTTTATCATAGGTCTATTTATGCCTGCTTGATTGATATGTGTTTTCAAAATGCTGTCACTAATGTATTTTATCTTTGTTTAAAAGTTTGTGTGTTGATGAAAGTTATGCACCGATAATCTATTCATGAACTTTAAGTAATCGTTTTAGTTTCCTGAGAGTCAGTACATAATTCTGTTAATACTGAGTAATTTGTTGCCTTTTTTATAATTCGCAGTTTTTATTTGTTATGTATCAATAAGTTGTGTCGTTTTTTAGACTGTTTTAAGGTTCTTCGCGCTACGCCTTATCTTAAACGATATTCTCATTCGTAGAATTTTAAAATATATTATTTATTTTGTGTCCTGGTATGAAATGTGATAATACATTATATATATGTATGAGTGTCAAATGTCGATTAATCATACATAAAACATTCAGTGGATAGACCTATATTATCGATTAGGTTAAGTTAAGGTTTGCTGTTATTTCAACTTGAGACGTTTTGAGACTGAATGGTAAATAAAGCATTTATCGCTACAGTAATAATAAGTAATTGTATGTCATAAACGAGAATTGTTAAAGTTTGGCAGAATGAGAATATGTGAAATGTCAGTCGAGAGGATTTAAATGTAGGTATGTAGTTACTGTTCAAAAGTTTAAAGTTACCTAACCTATTATTATTATACAATAGTACAGTCGTACATCTTGTAGTAGCCTAAAGATAAATACATTTTACTTCCCATCATGGAGAAAGCGTTTAGTCTATGAAAAATCCGCGTCGAATAATTTTTTCCAGTAAAAACGAATTGGTTACAATTACAAAAAAATCGGCTTCTTCTGTTCCTATTTTTTATTTAACATCTACATGTGTGATAACGTCCCAAATTTCATCACCAACCTATTTGTAATAATGAGCATTTCATATTTTAAAAATATACATGCATATTATTTTGTACATAGTGTGTCAATTATTGAATTGTACATTTAATGAATCCTTTCCTCTTGGATTTTGATATTATCGCTCGCACAGCTCCGACGAAGACATCATCCAAGTTTTCCCGTGTCTGCGCAGAACATTCGAGCAATTTATAGGCTTTAATTTTGGATTTTACTTTTTTGGCGTCCTTTGTGTCAACGGTTGTCATGCTCGATACCTTCAGGTCTGATTTTGTGCCTATATTTTTACAAGATTAGAAAAAGTCCTGTTTGTAGCAATGAGTACACTTTTTGGCAATTTTTGTAAAAATCATTAATTATTAAGTTTATTTAACTTTTGTCTTAATATACCAACAAGAATCAAAGCAGCATTCGGCCCATGCCTTTTTATTTCCGGATGCCATCTTTCAATTACGTTATTGAATGAGGCCGGATTTTCTACGGAATAACAAATGATGAAACAATCCGTCTGTAAATAACAAAAAAGTGGATGGACATATACATTATATATCAAGTAGAAAAGTTTAGACAAGTTTAAAACAATGAAAAATTCATTAGCACACTTTTGGATATGTGAGATATCTTAAACGGTCATATTGTTCCTGACCCGCGGTGTCCCATAAAGTTATAGCATGATCTGTCCCATCTACATTTATTGTTGTCCGATGCGTATCAAATCTAATCAAAGATTAAATTCAAGAATGAATTGTTACGACAAATATACATGAACTTTTTACAAATATTATAATGAATGTGATAAATTAAACTTACACAGTAGGTACATACTCCGTGGGAAACTTGTTTTGTGTGTATGAAATTAACAAACATGTTTTACCAATATTTCCATCCCCCACAACTGTGATTTTGTAGGGCCTAGGTTCAACAGTCCTTTTTCCCTGTGGTGGTGGCATCGTTTTAGTGAAATGTTTATCACAGGAATATGACAAACAAAAATATAGTTGGTGTATATCTTCTATCTTTATACTGATCTTTGTAAATTTCAGATGGGCATAGACAACTTTTAAAAAAAGGGCATGGATATCACGAAAACGTTTAATCTGTTATTCATGTTTCATGAGTCACTTAGCCAATTTCACAGAAATTTAAAATTACACACCAAGTAGCGTGAATGCATGCTAAAAGTTATGCAGTTCAGTTTGGACAACCATAATGCACCATATTAGTATGCGCTTAGGTTACAGGTTTAAATAATTAATGAACTTATTTGCAACCATGCTGAATTGCCAGAATAATAAATCATTTCTATGTGTTTGTGGTTTATTCAGTGGTTTTTTGATTTCCGGCGATATTAAGGGAAAGTAAAGCATTTCTGTGCTCCTTTTCACTGTTGTTGTTTTTGTGGTCGAACTTGGCTGAATTTGCATGATAATGTTGGCGAAAATACTAAGATACTACATTATAACAAGTTATAAATATTCACAACTTTTTTTTATCAAACTTACTTATAGACGAACTTAATTTTGAACATGGTAAGAGTACAAAGTCTGATTCTATCAAATTAATACTAAAATTCAAGCTTTGCATGTAGTACTTTAAAGCTTATGTTTAGGTTGTTTTTGGCAAACTTTATTCAGTAGAAAATAATAGATAATTAACCATCCTTTATGGTTTGAAAACGTAACTCCAATGTGTACGCCTAAAACAGGCTACTTAATAACGTCTAATATTGCCCCAAAAACTTGGGAAACATTTTCTAATGTCTTTGTTGAGCATTCGATAAAATGAGTAAGCTCAAGTTGTTGTTTCAACTGTTCCCCATCAACAGTTGGAATGGCACAAATGGATTCATCTTTGAGATCACTTTTAATTCCTAAGAAAACAATTTACAAAAAATTAAGCACATTAAAAAAAATATTATATGCATAAGTATAAAGATATAAATTTTACTAAGCATTATGGTATAAATGTTACTACGTACCGATCAGCATTACGGGAAGCTTCTTCAA
>JAQFZG010003920.1:0-12686 GCA_034695465.1 Entomobrya nicoleti | reverse complement strand
TAGTTTTCAAAAATACCCATACTTAGTGGTTACGCTTCCGCCATGTATTTCAAATGGGAGGGCTTGTCGTCCTACAGCCTATGCACAAAACACACTGTGAGACGGCTGAATACACATCACGAAAGCGGGAATAAATCTAGAAAACTTTTCAAGCTTGAATAAGGTTAGCGGGAAAACAAGACTTCTATTCAAAAATCCAGCCACATCAGCCATGCATATAAGTACGTATTTTTTAACTTTGTGCAATACCTTATGATGATTAATTCACATTTTATTTCAGACTTTTCCTGACATGTCCTTTATTTGCATAATTTAAGCTCTCTTCACATTTGAGTATACGTTGGATATTTCAAATTTGGTGTTGTCATGACATAGTCGGACATAAACTTTGACACAAGTCTACAGCAACATATTTGCCATAAGATGAATGCTAGGCACTGCACTGCAATCTCTTTGAGGAAGCCCAGATATCTCATCTTTAGCCCTGCGCGCCATCTAGCTTACATAATTAGTAACTATGACTTTGTCTGACTGAACTCGGATAACACTGAATAAACACCAAGACATTACATTGCATATGCGAACCTTTTAAAGCAAGCTGAAGCAAATTGAATAGCATCTGACTAATAAATCAGCAAACTGACAGTTGTATTATCAACTATTACAACTTATCATTATTATGTATCGATCAAATATCAATGTCGTAAATTTGCTTGCTCGTTTTACACAAAGAGGATTACAGTATCGTAATGTTCGGGTAAAAGCGATCGTTAAAAAGCTGAAATAAATCCTAGTTTATTTTCTACATGGCTTGCACTAAAATGGGTCATATCCACTTTGTCTTCCGGTCCAGATTTTTTTTTTTTTGCAGAACTAAAAGGGTTGCAGTTGTGTGCTTGCTGGGTTGCACATTTGCTGTTGTGACTGGAAATTTTAATATCGGAGAGAGCTTGGATGACACCCTTAATGTTTTCGGTTGCAGGAAATCGTTCCAAATTAACCATCTACTCAAGGTTTTGCAACGCCCCAACTTATTAGTATCGGACATTAATATCATCACACATTTTCCCAGTTTTCCAAAAAAAAAAATTTTACTGTGTACATTCTTATTCAATTAAAGTACATAAACAATTCAATGCGTCAGAGTATTTGTTAAATTATGCCATTGTGCCGTAAAATTTATTTTGAGCATGTGTTGTTTTTTATCCATCAAATTGTTGTTTGTAATAAAAAGTAGTCAACATACTCAAAAAATAAATTTCCCCAATTATCTATTTATAGGCAGTTAAACAACAGGGAAGGCAACAATATTGTTCTCGTATTATTTTTTTTCCAGATATCATTTAGATATGATTTAATTATTGATCATGGAACCCATTAGAATTTTTGTGAGAACATTATCGAATTTTGGTTTGCCACCGTTTAATATTTAACTACATTATGCACAAAATGGCAAATTACTGTTTACGTCAATTTGAAAATAGCTATTAAACGTGTTTGCTACCTGCTCTAAAATAAGCATCAAGCTCTTAATTAAGCCGATTTAACTTAATCGAAATAAGGTTCTCAATAATAAAAAACGTTCCCACGTAACCGATACAATTTTTAATTGGTTTAGTTAAGTCGTAAACCGCTAAATTAACTTTTTGGAGCAATGGCGGGCTAATTGAAACTATAATACGCGTGCTCGTTAAATACGGGTAAATTTTTTAACAAAAGGTTATCCCCACGATATTAATACGTGTCATAGAATTGTTTTTACAAATGAATTTCTAGTAAATTGGCAATGTTTTTCTAATAAAATCAAATGAATAGTTTGTTGATTTTTGCTTAAAACTACAAATTCGAATGATCATGAAAAAAACCTTATAATACCCCTAAATTGATAAATAGGACCAAAATTTTAATTAAATGATAACTGTTTGTAGACTTAACGGCTAGGAAAGATTTTTTTGGTTTCTATTTAAAATGTAAAATGATGACAAGCGCAGTATGCAAAAATATTCATATAAGGAATACGAACCACTTTACATCAAATGTACAGTTTACAAAACGAAGTTAATTCATTCACCTTTTCAGTTACCTAAATACCAATCATTTCTAGGAACCTTGTTGACTTGAGACATTTTCTCTCTTTTTACTATCGCCATAGAAGGCTAAACAATCGTTTCAAAATCGGGAATTAATCTGGAAACTTCTGCATTTGAAAGAAGCTCATATATCTCAATACTATCGCAATATTTTTAATAGTTTACACTATTAATCTCCAAATTGAATATCGATTTTTGAAAGCCTTTCATCCTTCTGCAAATCAATCCCATTCCAGAATCCCCAGCTCATTCCCCATTTCCTTTATTTGCATCATGTAAGAACTCTTGTTCCAGTTGTGTGTTTGGATGTCCCACATTGAATATTTCAAATAGGGTGTCGTCATCAAAAATAGTCTGAAATAAAGTTTCTCATACAAGTCAACTGTCAACTAATTTGCAGGAAATGGAACGCTGGGCATCTCAATGACTTTGAGAATGCTCAGATACATATCTCAATGTATACAAAACAAAACACTTGCCATGTGCACCATCTAGCATATATGATTATTAAATATGTGAACCAAGTGATCTTGCATTTAATTAAGATTAACAAACTGACATGAATTTTTTTTACACACTTATGATGATATTTATCACATCTATATTTAATTTAATAGCAAAAAACTCAAGGGTCAGAATATTTTTTAAGATTTTGTTTTGTTCCGTGGGACCCAAATATTTATTTTGAACACGTGCTCTTTTTATAATTAAACAAGTTGTTATAGGCAACGTAATCCAAGAATAAAATTTCCCAAGTATTCGTTTTATCGGCAGCTCATTAAGTACTTTAAAACATTGATTAATACTAGTCCATGTAGTCCATATTGTTGTCCATGAATTATTCATCTTCCTGTTCGGGTAGATACGATATAATTGTTGATCATGGAACCATTGTGGGTAACCGCGTAGAATTAACCAAAGAATTTACCTGAGACTATTATCAAATCTGTTGGTTGCCACCTTTAAATAACTTCATCACACAAAAAATGGCAAATTAATGTTACCATCTGTTACTAAAATGCTAATAAATGTGTTAATAAAGTACTTCAAAAACAATAATTCACACTACTCCATGTAGTCCATAATGTTGTCCATGAATTATTCATCTTCCTGTTTGGGTAGATATGATGTAATTGTTGATAATGGAATGATTGTAGATATGTGCAATACCATGTGCAATTAATCGTGAGTTTACCTGAGACCATTTTCAAATCCTTTGTTATGTATGTATGTATGTAATAAGAGCTGGCTGACACAGGTATACAGAACCTGCGCAACCAGATGCGTAATCCAAGGGGTAGGATTATTGCATACTCACTCCTTTCCTTTGTTAGTCACCTTTTAATATTTTCATCATGCAATTAATGCATATTACTGTTTACTTCAATTCTAAAAATAGCTATTTTACGTGTCTGGTTAATACGATTTAACTTAATTGAAACAAAGTTCCTATTAAGCATGTTCTCGATAATTAAAGTCGTTCCCAGACAATAACAATCACAAACTTAATATCTTTTTTTTGTTGAGTCAAATAACTTATGCGAACGATCTCGTGCTAATTACAACTATACCACGTGTGCTTCGTAGGAACTACGCGTGTAGTTTAGCACAAAAAATTCTTCCCATAATTTAAATAAACAGGATAAAGTTATTTTTAACCATTGAATTCCTGATCAATTGGGATACTAATATTGTGAAAACATCATGAACCAATTATTTGTAAAGGATTACTATTTGTGGTTTTTTTGGCTACATAATAGAACTTTAATGGAGCACAATGAATAATCTTAAAATGCCCCTGACTAGATAAATATTATTAAAACTTTAACTAATTTATACGTATTTGTCCAGTTAAAAGATGGAAATTGGCAAGCTTTGCATTTCAAATGACATAAATCTATAGTAAACTATGTATATTTGTAAATGAACGGATACGTATATAAACAACAGTGTGATAAATTTATTATTTTGTGTTTTATAAATAGATCTAAGCATTTACTTTTATATGTCATCCCACACTCATACTACAATCAATTTTTTATCATATTACATAACGACCAAGAATAGATGACAAGAAACTTTATTTATAATTTATTTATTTATAAATTTATAGTTATAGTAATGGGTACAGCTTTCCAAGGGATGTCATGTTTGTGTTACCCAGGGGCTCGTTACAAGATCAAGGTACATACACACAGTATGTTTACCATGCATTAATGGATTATGTAAACTTAGTAAATCTAAAGTAAATCTAACATTCCTAAGAAAGGTTTTCAAGGGAAAAAGTAAGGAATGCAATTATTTTTTCGGGGATAAATGGGTAATTCACCTAGAAACAATGGGATAAATAGGGGTAGACAAATGCACTGTTAAATTTTTATGGGTTGACGTTCCCCAGATTCGGTGTCATGTTACATGTTTTCATGAGGTAAGTATATCTAGATTTACTAGGAGTATTGACTAATGACAAACTACTTCAAACTTGGCAGTGCCTTTAAACTTTTCATCGTCAATGTCGTAGAGTAACGAACAGAGGTCCTGTAATTTTTGTTAGTTTTGTTGCTAAAAATATATATATTGAAAAGAAAATTTAATTGTTGCGTTGTATGTTCATGTTAAACACAGTTGTTAATATTTTATGATTTCAATGAATCGTTTTGTGAAATTGGCATAGAACTATCTACAAACAAAAAATCAAATGTAAAGGGGAGAAATTATTATGGATTCCAGTACAGCTAGATAAAAACATGAACAAAAGTCAATGTATCACGTCCAACGTTGAATATCTCAAATGGTGCCTCATCATTGAGAGAAAGTTGCGCACACAAGTCGACCAGCAACACCTTCGCTGGAAATGGGGGGCTGCGCAATGCATTTACTTTGAGGAAGCATTTCCATGGAAATCTAAATACTTTGCACGGAATGCCCCTTACATTTGCTTCCATAATGAGTAGCTCACAAACTAATTTGGAAATGTTTAACCCGAAATCCTCGCGTTAATGATGTCATTAATTACATCCATGCTTGACCAGCCATCAGACAAAGTTCTATGATCATTTTCACCAAAAAATCCCACATATAAAAGTGGAGGCCGTAGTATACCTACTTTAATTTTTTATTCACATGCAAACTTCAACACGTTGATTGTGCCACCAACACACATTGCCAAATGTGCCAGCTCACATTTCGTGAGTCGGTAGTTTTTCTATTTTGAGTAATATATCTTGTGGAAATACAACGAGTGTGTCGCAAAATGTACTCTTGTTTGCAATGTCAAAAATAGCATTGATCCCTTTCAGATCATTGCTATCGGAACACTATTAGGGTATTGAAAATCACGTCCAACAGCAACATGTTCGCCACTCAGTACTTAACCTGATGGAGTGGAATTGACGTAATCAGAAACGGCAAATTCACCGCCCCTAGCCCCCATTTGTCCTGCTGCCTTGGATGCAGCCTGCCTCATCGATCCGATTACATATTCATATTAGTCATATTCGAAGAAATGGCGAAGTGCTTCTGGTGATATGTTCCCATCAAGCAGAGGTAACCCCGTTGTCACCGTATTTAATGTTGCTAACCCCTTCCATCCATATGACACCTGCGAAAAGTTCAGAATTGAAAATAAGTTCTAAGATATTATTATCACTATTACTAAGTCGGTCCAGTAAAGAGTAAGCTGCGCTACTCCGAACTGCAGAAAAATCTTACATGTTATTATCACAGAACATTTTAATGCATTGCTACTATGGCCTTATTCGAACAACATCGTGAATGCATCAGTGTAAGCTACCTTTTTAACGGTACCCACTAGATGCAGCAATAAAAAGAGGAAAAAATAGTTCGAAAAAGGCATTTTTAAATCTTAAAACAGGAGTACTGGGAACTCATATGCTTAGAGAAATATTGGAAGAATGCCTACAACTGGACAAGGTGTACTGTATGGTGAGGACTCTTAGTAGTGAGTCGGCTGAAGACCGACTGACGACTATTTTGGAGCGTAAATGTGTGATGAGCTACATGAACAATTTCGAAAAGGTTAAATGTATCGCTGGAAATTTCAGAGGATAAATTGGGAATGTTGCAAGGAGATTATGAGAAGCTTGTTGCAGAGGTTGATGCAGTTGTCCACTGTGGAGCAAAGGATAACCATGTTAAGTATTATCGAAATGTTCCAATTGGAAGGAGTGATGCAAGAACCGTGAATGTTGGAGGTCTCCTGAAGCTCCTTGACTTTTGTGCTGCTATGAAAACCAAACATTTAATCAACGCTTCCACTTTGCTCGCTGTTGACGACATTGACGAGGACTGTACATTGTCTAAGAGTTGGCCAGATGTGAACTCACTTTGCGTTCCTCATAACAGAGGTTACCAGATATCCAAGTATGTTTTGGATTTACCCCTGCGTGAAGCCACATCTGAGAGGAAAATTCCTTGTAAAAGCTTTCGATATGCAGAGCTGCGTGGAAGCCATGTCACTGGAGCCTCCTTGATTGAAACCAGTCATATTATGAAATCATTCTTTTTCTTCATGAAGGAGGGTGTTATGCTAGAAGTTGCGATTGCTTCTAACTCCATTCGGATTGACCTGGCATCTAGAATCACTGCTCGAATTGTATTGAATGATGAAGCTCCCAATGGGGTTTACAATGTGAGCCATCCGGATCCAAAGCTTGCTCAAAAATACTGCCCTATTTTGGCGGAAGAATTGTGCCATATTGTTACTACAGTTGGTTTTCATTAGTATTGAAAAAGGGTACTAGTATCAGGAGAGACATCGAAAAATACAAACCGAATAGCGAATGATTCCATTCTAAAGGAATTCAAAGAATTGTACCAAGACGAGGAAGGAATAACCGATTTGTTGAATGGCTCAACACCCAGTTTAAGAAAGTATTTTGAAAACACTGCCTTCTTTTGGAAGAGTAAAAAGTTATCAGTATTGGTTCCAGAGTTGTATAATAATGTCGAATCTTCCTATGAAATTACTAGAAGAGATTTTTTGGTAGCCCAGAAAGAAGGAATTTTGGAGAAAATTGGGTTATGAGTCGGAATGTGTAAATGGAACATATTCTTACTTAACAATTGGCCAGCATCAGAGGATAACAAATATTCGTTGTTGATTGTTTGAATATTATTTCTAATAACTAGACCCAAGTTTTTGTACAAATAAAACTTTGTTTGTAGCACACTTATTCATGAAATTTTATTTTATTTTATAAAAATTGTTACCGGCCAAATTATTGTAATTTGGAGTATTATTAGGTATACACTTTGTTTGTCCCTTTTTTAAACTGGTTGAGTACCAAATTTACCTTCGTTAAACCGCAACCAAATAAGTTCCATACCTTTACTTATCGTCTAAAAAAATCATAAACATACAAGCTTTACTTGGTAAGTTTTCATTTTGTTTGAATGCACTGTAAGCAAACTATGTGTGCACGTACTCAAAAAAGGAGTAGTAGTACCTACTACGAACATTGATTGTTTGCTTTTGTTTTATATATGTGACAAGTTATTGGTCAATACTTTCTTTTAGGTCAGAGATGCGCAATGGCAATGGACCAATAAAATTACTGTGCACTATAGCCTTATGCACGATCTAAATGTTAATGAAGCACGACAGATTCATAGCTTAAAAGCCAACCTGTCAAATCATTTAAGAAAAATCGAAAGTTCTGCTTGCATTCGTAGTGATGGAGGCTTCATAAATACCTTTTCGGTTACCGAATTAACTAGCTCTAAACGTTTTCAAAAGTAGGCCAACTTTATAAAATCGAAGCACACAAAATATTTTATAATGAATATGACTATGCTCCCAATTTTGCATGCACTTGTTATGATCTTTTTTTAAATTAAGTATGCTTTTATGCAAATGGTCTAGCTACTATACATAAATAGTTTATTGTATGTTCATAAATACCTTTGTTAGATAAAATAGTACTTCTCGCTGTGGCTACTACTGAAAGGATAATGAATGCAAATTGGACCTGGTCGACCAAAAAATTCACCAAAGCGTTATATCATAAGGCTAACTTGATTATTAAATATTGTTGATTTTGATGAGATGATTTTATTCCCATAAATAAATAGGGGACAAACCAAGGCATGTAATTTTTTGTTAGGGATTAATTTCGACGAAAAAGTGGACAAACCCAGTCATTTTAGACGGATGAAAATTATTTTCCCTATTATTATACATAAAAAATATTCAAATGTGTGATTTCATTTCCATGAACCAAATGAAGACTAATTTACAGGTGTACCCCGGCCGAATATTATTTCCGCAAATTATAAGCTCCTTCGATATGATGTTATCTAGCCACAGGAAATATTTAATTTACATGTGCTCTTAAAATTAACCTACATAATCACTGATTTAGTTTTCAGACTACAAATATTAAAATTGGGAGCACATAAATCTAGTGATTTTTTCCATTTTCATTCCCCATTTACTTGTATTTGGGTGCTCTGGATGTTATCCCTGCCGGGATTGGTCCTTCATTTGATCATATCTTATGTTCTAAGTTCGAAGATAATATTTTGGTTTTCTGAGCTTATCGATAAGCATTTTTCCTGCTTGTTTGGCCAACCTAGTTTCCGATGTTAGTGCAAAATGTAAGTTCAAAAAAGGTTGACTAAGAAAGCTGTAATATCATTTATTTATTCATATCAATTAATATTTATAATAATTTCTGATATAATATATGGATATACAGATACGGCTAAGCACTTGGTTAACATCAATAGCCAAACCGGTTTCGTATAAAAATAATGACAATGTTAGAAATCAGTACAAAAATCAGACCACAAAGAAGAAATGGGACGATTAAAGAATTTATTTTGAAGTCGCTCTGGATGGAGTTACCATGGGAGTAATGATTTGGGCAATAATTATCATATAATGCTACCTGAATACAACCCAGATATCAAGCAAATCTATTTGTTTCGTCTTCAGTTGGAATAATTCCCTCGAAAGTTAAAACAAGTTATTTATTTTGAAAAATTATTGCAAACCATCTTTATCGGCCATTAAGTCTTCTTACGATAAATAATTACACTAAAAATAACCAATACTATAGTCCAGAACACAGATACTAAAACTCCTGGCAAAATCAATGGATGTTCCATTCCCACTCCTCTTATTGTAACTGATCTTAACGACTTTGCTAGCAAATAGGTTGGAAGGGTACTTCCAGCAGTTCGCCAGAATTTTGTCATAGCCTCTGAAGGCCAAAATATATCACCGTAGAATAGTAATATATTGTTTATAAATGAACCAATATATAAGGCTTTAACTTCGGTGCTCACAATTAACCCGCAAAATATTCCCAATGCCGAACCAGATAGTCCACTTAATAAGCAAATCAAAACGTACAGCCATATTTGACCATTAAAAGGAATTGAGAAAACAAAGTATAGAACAAAGTTCCATGTAGCCAGCTGGGCTAGTGTTAGCACCCCTTGGACCACTATATGACTTAATATTACATTCGAGCAGGATAAACCAGCTACTGTTGCTCTATTCAGGGTCCCTTGCCTGCGGTCTGCAAAGTTAAAATCATAATATGTATAGCCCAATTAATGCAAAATAAATTAAAATTAATAATATTAAAAACACTTACCTGCAATTAATAACAATCCTGTAAGGCCGCTTACGATACAGAATATAGTACTAAAAAGATCAATTTTAGACACTCACAAATCAACATCTTTTTGCATAACTATAAAACAATGCAAAACTTACAAAATTAATAAGCCTGGCATAACAAATGCTGTGTAGTTATCCTCAGTATCCCCATAAATAGGTTTACGGAACTATGGAACATATAGAAGTAATTTTGAACAGGAAACAAATTATGTAATGTAGTAAGCGGCTGCTTAACATGTATAATTTACGTTTAAGGGGAGGTCCGCCATTTTTTCGTTAAATGAGCACGAATTTGCTAGCTCCTTGATAAAATTTGAATATGAAGTATAAACGTTTCTAATAATGAATGTGCTTGCGATAAACTCTAAAAACATGAAAAAATAGACAAGGTTAAGGGCAAGAATGAAAAAGCATTCAAAACATGCTGTAGGTTTTTTTTAAACCTACCAGAGTAATCCAAGTAAGTTGGAATTCTAGAGCCCTCAATTGATTCATTCATGGCATACTGCTTTGCAAGCATCAGATCACCGAAATTTTGCGTGAAATTTTCAGGAATTACCATGTATCCCCAGCTATTACCCAATTTCACTTGTGCACGGGCATCTTCTTCTGTGTTAAATGCTTTCTAAAATATGTTCAGAAATATACGTAGAAACTCGAAAGATTTTTTTAAATGGCAACTCTAATAAATTCTTATTACCAGGTGTACAAGTTTATCATCTTTTAGCTTGTTCAAATATTGGCAACTCAACGATTTCAGCTTCATACCAGCAAATATTTGACAATCAGATATAAGTTTACTTTCAAAATAGGTGTGGTTATGTGCTGATTCACATGCTGTTGTCCAGTCAGCAACTTCATGGTTTATGATGCCGAATGGTAACCCAATAGGTTTTAAACCTATTGCCCAGAGTGTGATAGTGCCTTGCATAGCGGGAATCATCACAATCAGTATTAGAAACCTAAACCAATCGGTTATAAAAGCAATTAGTTCGTTTGGATTAATTCCTTAAATTTGTTATGTTTTTTCTTACAGCGGATATCTAAGAAAGATGCGGAAAATCACCCAAGTAAATGCATACGTCTTTTGCAGGGATTGAACTAAACTTGAAAAGTAGAAAGCTGATGTGTTCTTCAAACTTTGGTTCTCATAATAGCCGTTTTCAAGATCACCCGATTGCAACACAGAAATCTTACCTTCTACTCCATTACTATGAGTTATTTGCTCTCTTTTTAGCTTCCAGCAAGTTTTAAATTTTAACTTTTCACTTTGTTTCAACTCCGCCCTACGTTTTTCTTCTATGTCACTTGTAATACCAGTCACCACTTGATCCAACCTGCAAATCTGTACAACCACTTGTTCAAGCAGGTCACATTTATAATGCTTCATCAATTCCCTTGGGCTCTCTTCCGCAAGCATACGACCTCGTCTCATTAATCCTATCTTTAAATACCATGTTCAAAAAGTCAGTTTTTAAATTCAGATTTTAAACCCCAAAATGTAAAGTAACTATTTATGCTTAAAATGGCTTATTACCCTATCAGAATAACGAGCTTCTTCAATATAATGTGTGGTAATAATTATTGTAGTTCCTAATCTACCCGCAATTTCATATAAGTAGTTCCATATGCTAAAAACCATTTTACATACACATTTATCCGTGCTGTATATTTACATGATATGCATCCGTTTAAAAAATGTGAAGTTTTGCATTACTTTTCTCGTAGAACTGGATCCAGGCCCACAGTCTAAAATATGAAGAATTGTTTAATTAGTATCACTTTGGGAACGAGGTTATGAGAACAGTGAAGAAAAACGTAAGGGTGGATTTAAGATATATACCGGTTCGTCCAGAACTAGGATTCGGGGTGAATGAATCAAGGCCACTGCAAGCGACACTCTACGTTTCTGACCACCGCTATAGTATTTATTACATACGAAATCCTTTTAGCTTGTATTATTTTTTTATTTTTCCTTTAAAATCAATTCAGTACATTACCTTAACTGTCCGATGAATTTGGACCCCCCATTTGACAAATTCAGTAGCTCGCTCAGGGTTTTCCATTGTTTCCTTATTACCGATTCGGGCATGTTGTAAAGTCTTCCAAAAAAATTCATGGTTTCCATTATCGACAGTTGGTTGTACAGTGCAAGTTCCTATAAATCAAACACATCAATTGATAATTTTAGTCTGTTCGTTTGGAAACATTTTATCCGTAAAGAAAATGTAGAATCGGTGACTACCTGTGGCATGTATCCTAATGTTTTTCCAGGAATCCCACTACCTTTTGACCCTGGCTCTTTGCCAAACACCAATACTTGACCAGAGTCCCATTTCTTTAGACCAACAATACATGAAAGTACTGTCGTTTTGCCGCATCCACTAGATCCTAGGAATCCATATCTACAAAACCATGAATAAATATCTACGTGAAAGAATTATTTTCCTCGTTTGGTCATTAACATGTTTGCTGGAAATAAAATTAATTTCTTTTACAAACATTGAGCCTTTTTTCACGCTCATGCAAAAGTTATTTAAAACCAATTCCTTGCCATTGTCCCCGCCATCATAACTTTTACACAGGTCTTTTATGCAAACAGCGGTCGTACAGACCCCCGAAATATTGATTTCCAACATGTCACTGGACTGCATATTTTGTTAAAGCTTAACACCACTGAACTTAGCTTTCAGGTAACAAAGTTCAAAACCAGCAAGGCTTTTAAAATCCACACACCTAATGTAGAAAAAATAAAATTTCATAAGTTATCAAATTACATTCCAGCGTAAATATTACGTAGTTACCTATTAATAACGATAAGCATCCGCGTGTAAAATATATTTAGTATTACAGAATTCTAATTAAGAGTTCCAATGTTAACTTGTGAGATTTTTTTCAGTTATTCTGGGAAGCTTGTGATCACGTGGGATAATTTAATCTTATTT
>JAQFZG010003919.1:0-12687 GCA_034695465.1 Entomobrya nicoleti | reverse complement strand
TGGCTGACTGAGGCGAGGACTCCGGAAAGAGACTGGAGGTAAGCGGGACCATCAGTATTTCCAGCAGCGGTTTCGATAAGAGCTTGACTGGCGGAGGCTTGTCCAGAGGCAGCAGCTGCGGCAGCGGCTGCAAGTTCGAGGTCGATGGATGGAACATTTGCGGGAGATCCTACAAAAAATAAAGGAACAAAAAATACAGACAATTTAGTATACAGTTTAAATAGGTTGAAATTGTACAAGAACTCACGGAATTGAATAATATATTTCACTTACCCCAGCCTGAAGAACGGTTGATTGAGTTGGCAGATGCAACTGCAACAACGGCGATAAGGACAATGAAAGTCTTCATAGTGAAAGGATGGAGTTTTTCCTGGATTAAATTTGAATGGAGAGTTAGCTGGCTTTGATGTTTGCTGAGCAAATTGAGAGAGCTGAATGATAACTTGTTGAAGGGAGATGTTGGGTTTTTATACAAGTTGGCTGAGTTGGGTTTAAATATTTTTGAGATTTAAATGCATTGAAAGAGACTATTGTATTAGTGAATAAATATGTATGGCATAATATGAAAGTATGCACTATGTAGTTACCTTGTGGGAAGAAACCTTTATAAAAGGTTTGGTTATACGAATTTTGGGTACACACGTGCACACCTAAACGTACTTAAGTATATCATTGTCTAGCTTACATGTATCATATTTTACTTAAACAATGCATTCGATTGAAGAAATGTCTAAGTATTTACGAAGTAAGTTGAAACGCACATGAACTTAATCCGTCATGCTGCATTTTCATCAAAAGGTAAAAAACTGACAAAACACGTCATTGGAATGAATCTGTAGATTGTTCCAGAATGCTTTTATAAACATGTAATACACGGACGTCATGAAATTTCTGAAAGGATTTTAAAAACTGGGTAGGACTGGTTTGATGTGACGAAGTCTTATTAAATCAGACGTTTATGGATATTCTTAACCATTAACTTAAGATACTTAAATATTAAGACAAGTTTGTAAACGTAAGCTGAATTAAACTGAAAGCATACTTGGATATGAGCGTACATACATGTTTGTATAATAAGTTTAATATAGTATCCATTTTCGAACATATACGAAGCTTCCATACAAATGGATATGTTAAATTATCAATAAATAAGTACCAGATTCAAAGAGTAATTTTTTGCTATAATTCTCAAACTTTTTAGTATTTGTCAAGGAAATTATAATCGAACTTAAATTTAATCTGATAATTTAGACATGCACTTTTAAATTTTTAAACCAATTTTTCAATACAAACAGACAACAAGTGTTGTGATTTCATCTATTATAGATCTATTCATACGCTGTGTGAATCAAGCAAAACGATAATACTCAGGATTTGAAGTATGACAATGTTTGAAAGTAAAGCCCACTGTAGAGCTTCATATTTGCAGTAAGGATTTGTAGATATATTTCGCGTCATCATAGCATAGGTCGTTTTATATAAGGTCGGGGTCAATAGATGTTAAATTATATTTGAAAATTGAATGCAGATTTTATAAGTTTAAAATCACGAAATTAATATTTTCATCCTGTTAAATGTAAACCGCAATGTTACTTGTACTTGTTTATTATAATTTAATATCTTGTCGCTTACAAATCTGTAATTATTAATTACAATGTACTTATGATTTTGGAAAAATTATCCTGTGATCTGCAATGTTATTAGAAAATATTTATTTGAATGCGACGAAATGTAAACTTAAAGCAACAAAAAAATATGTACCTGGTTTGTAATAGGTGAAATTAAGTTTGTGCTTATATTTCATATTTTTAATTCAATCATCTTTTAATAATTTATAAACAAACTTGAATCTGATTTAGAAAATTAAAAGGGTTTCACGGATGTGTAGAACTTGAATCTATAAATGCTAAAAGTACAAAGCATAAATAGTAATAGTGCGTAGAAAATAATGGTACTGTATTGCAACGCTTTTTACACAATTTTAAGAAGGAAAAATTGTAAAGACGAAGATTCGACTTGCTCAACTTTATGAATAGAATTAGCAAGCTCAATCTGGAATACCAACAGTCCAAACATATCCAAGCATCAATTTCTCAATGGATTATTTTCGGGATCAACCATGATGCATAGTTATTTGAAATGTACACAACTTCCGCTAACATCAAAACATTTGTCTTGATTAAGATAATATACGCATATGATTGGTTAACTCCGATTTGCATAATGCACCTGTTGTTGTACGTCCCTTTTCATGATGTTCACTTCAAAATTGTAGCAATGCTTATAGCTGGTAAGGTTTTTGTTAGGGGCGATGAAACTTAATTTACCAAATTATGGCATAGTAAGTTATAAAATGCGATTGTCGAGGATAAAGACGAAATTAGTTCACAGTAAACAGTCAAATTAAGTCTACAAGTTATTTATTATTCGAAAATATCAAATCTTCTTCATGATTAATAAAGTTATAGCACCAAAATTAAGTGAATACTAAAAAAACAAATGTAACAGTTTCATCTCAAAAATTGCATTAGTTGGTAAACATTGTTTGAAATTATATTTAAGGCTTGGCCAATCCCAAGCTGGAAGCAATTGGAATAACTTGAAGAACGGAATCTCCAGCAGCCGCTGAAGCGCCTTCTCCATTAGCAGCACTCCATCCGGACTGTGCGTTGCTGATGCTCAGACCAAGAGCATCCAAAGACTGTCCTTCAGCACCCTCAGCAAGCTGTGAAACGGAAATGAGGTTCAAGCTGCTAGCAGACTGGGCATCTTGGTCAGTCACTTGAAGGATAGCTCCGTTTTGGTCAACCTCAGAGATTCCAGAGGAAGAAATGACGAGCTCGGCATTGGGTCCCCATCCACCGGCTCCAACGACTTGCACGTTGTCAGAGTGGGTTTCTCCAGCCCAACCAGAGCCAACGGCAGCCAAAGCAGCGTCCAAGGCAATGTTGGTCAAAGTGGCAGATGGTGCTGTTAAATTAAAAATATAAACAAATATTCGAAAATTAGTAAACGATTTTGAAACAAAGTCGAACTACATAATAGTCCATTGTTAAATTTCGATATCAATTTGAGCTATGCTTCAGTTTGAAAACTTACGTGGTGGTGGTGCGCCCCATCCTTGAGTGGTTGGTGGAGATGGAGCAGGCCATCCTGGAGTAGTTGGTGGAGGTGCTGGCCATCCAGTGGTGGTGGGTGGGACTGTGGTTGTAGTCCAACCTGGAGTTGGTGAAGGTGGTGCACCCCATCCTCCCGCTTGACGACGAACAATACGCATTGAACCAGCGTTGACTGCGACAATGGTGACAAGGAGGACTGCGAAAGCCTTCATCGTGATAATTTGGAGGTTTAGTGTGGAATACTGAGAGAGGTTGTTTAGTAGACAAGCTGAATTCAGTGACTGATATGATTCTTGAATGAAGTCCTGGGGTTTTTATACTCGGATTTTGTATGTCTATGTGTGCAGAGCAAGCTTGCATGGAAATTTGGGACCAACGTATGTACAAGGTATTGGATGAATACTGTATTAGATTACTATGCAATTGCGTATCGTACCATTGTTTCTCACTCACTAAACTTCAGCAGAATAACAGCTTTAGCAAAAAAAAAATAGTATGTAAATCTATGTGTGCGGTACTTAAATTCAAGGTACCTTGAATTCCAAACAAAAAGTTAACCTTGTTGGTAAATTGTTACTATTCTTGTCCATACAGTTTGACTTTAGTGAACAAAATCAGTTTTCACTGGTTAAGCTTACATTTTGGTTTTTGAATTGGCTCTAATACTAAATGACGAAATGAACATGGGTTCTGTATTGATTAAATTAATTTTGGAAAATTATTTTAGGGTTTTTGATTGGTTTAAACCTTGAACAACTCCATGTTTCAAACCTTGGTAAATTTTGAATGCATATAAGTTTTATGATCAGTTCTTTTATAAATATATTATATTTTTTATAAAGCTGATACTAGGTTTAGATCTTACGAAAACAAGCGTCAATTAAGTTAAGTACTAGCATAAAAAGACATTAAGTAAATTCTCTTATTTTTGAAGGGTAGCTTAGCGTGCGAAATTAGGCCAGTGAATTATGATATTCATGAGTTTGTGACTGGATTTTATCTGAAACAAATAACATTTTCTTAATTCCATTTTAAATCAAACTTATATAGATATTTAAATGATATCCTTGTTATGTTTCGAATTTATTTATACTGATCAAACTTAACAGGTTAGTTGTTGTTCAACCTGTCGTTTATTTTTATGCTCACACATGTCGCCGCCTATCCAGTTGATTATAAAAATTGTGTCATTCTGGTTAAATTAATTTGCACTGTACATTTTGATCAAGTAAAATTCTAAAAAAAATATGGAATTATATGATTGATTAGTTGATAAATTTTGATCAACTAGTTATTATGATATAAGTTTAGTACAAAGTGTGTCCAGTTTAAATGTTTTATTCTAACCAGACAAGCATAAAGTAAACACGACAAGGATGCGACTGATTAATTTTGAGCCCAGGACAGGACTCATTAAGATAGATTTTGGTTCCACACGACAACTCCATGTATTGTCCTACAAATGTAATTTTACCTAATAGAAAATATTTTCAATTATGTTAACATTGAAATTTTAATATCGTTGTTCAACGCGTTTAGTGTGTTTTATTGAGAAAATAGTATTTTTGTAATACCAACTGTAATTAATTTTGTTTGAAATCATTGCCTTGAAAAATTAATATTTTATGCATGCGTGCATGTAAGTTTATTAAATTATATGATTAAAAACATACTAAGGTGCTATTAACAAACTGTAAATTACATGTATATAAATGTTTCATTTTTAACTTCTAAATTAAGATGTTGAAGGTGAATAACTTGACGCAGTTAAACAAATTCAAAAAGCAGATTTGAATTTTAATTGCTGACTTAGTTTTTTTCTTAAAAAATATTTAAAGATTCAGCGTCAACAGCTCCTAAACATTTACTGGAAGCTCGAGATTGAGCATCATTAATAGCAGAAGCGCCAATTAAAGATTTGCTTGATATGGTTTGCCAGAAATAGTAAAATTGTATTGATGACAAATTAAAGCGTAAAAATTAGTATGATTAAAAAATAACAAGGTACACCAAATTGACTTCAAAATATTTATGCAAATAATTCATTTGTTTATTTAATTAAATCCAATTTTTAATGTGATCATTTCGTAAGGATAATTCAACTCGATTATCAATGCTTAAATATTTAGTGTTTCTTTTCTGAAACATTGTTCAAAGATTCAGCCTCAGCAGCTAGCGCACCTTCCCCAGAAGACTGGGACTGTCCCTCGTTGATTACGGAGGCTCCGAGAGCACCACCCAAGCTGGCTGCCAAGGTATCCAAACCAATAGCCTGATTATCTGCGTCGACAACGTTGATGGTGGAAGTAGCTCCGGATGGCTTGTCAGCAACGGCGATCTGGGTGATTTCTTCGTCTTGGCTTACTGAGGCAAGGACTCCGGAAAGGGATTGGAGGTAAGCGGGACCATCAGTATTTCCAGCAGCGGTTTCGATAAGAGCTTGACTGGCGGAGGCTTGTCCGGAGGCAGCAGCTGCAGCAGCGGCTGCAAGTTCAAGGTCGATGGATGGAACATTTGCTGGAGATCCTATCAAAATAAAGGGAAAAAATACAGACAATTTAGTATACAGTTTTAATAGGTGAGAAATTGTACAAGAATTCACAGAATTTAAGAAATATTTAACTTACCCCAGCCAGAAGAACGGTTGATTGAGCTGGCAGATGCAACAGCAACAACGGCAATAAGGACAATGAAGGTCTTCATGGTGGAAGGATAGAGTCTTTACTGAAGGAAATTTGACTGGAGAGATAAAGATGGCTTTGGTGTTTGCTGAGCAAAATGAGAGAGCTGAATGATAACTTGCTGAAGTGGGGTCTTAGGTTTTTATACAAATTGGACTAGTTGGATGTAAATATTTTTGAGATTTGAATGCATTGAAAAGGGGTTATTATATTAATGAATAAATATGCATGGCATAATATGTAAGTATGTAGTATAAGAACTTACCTTATGTGAACGAACCTTTAGAAAAGGGTTGTTTGTACGATTTTAGGTACACACCTGCTCACCTAACGGTTCTTAAGTTTATCCATGTATAGCCGACATGTTCCTATATTTTACTTACATTGTTTGGAAGAAATGCTTCAGTATTTAAGACGTAAGTTGAAATTCTAATGAACTTAATCCTTCATACTGCATTTTCATAAAAGGTAAAAAAAAACTTTAGAATACGACATTGCTTTGAATGTGTAGATTGTTCCAGAATGTTTTAAACACATATATCACTTGGGCGTCGAGAAGGTTCCGAAAGGATTTTAAAAACTGGTTGGCACTGGTTTGATGTGACGAAGTTCTATTGAATCAGACTTTTGTGGATATTCTTAACCGTAAACTATGCTCTTAAAAATTAGAATGAGTTTTTTTTATGTGTATGCTAAATTGTACTGAAAGATTACTTGGATGTGAACATACATACATGTTTGTAGAAGAAGTTTAATATAATATCCTGTTTCGAAAATTGATGAAGCTTCCAAATTAATGGATATGGTAAATTATCAATAAATAAGTACTAGATTAAAAGTGTATTTTTTGCTATATATTCACATAACCTTTTAGTATTGCCAAAAATGTTTCGAATCGAATTTAAATTCAATCTGATAATTTTGAGATTAATTTTAAAGTTTTAAACCAATTTTACAATACAAACAAACATAACTGTTGTTGAAATATGATCTATTATAGAGCTATTGATACGCTGCGGGAATCAAGCAAAATGATAATACTCAGGATTTGAAACACGACATTGCTTTAAAATAAATAGCAGTGTAGAGCATCATATTGGAGGTTAGGGTTTGTCGATATATTCCACGTCATTATACGACATTTTAAACAAGGTCGGGTTCTATAGATGTTTAATTATATTTGAAAATTAAATGTAGTTTTTTTATAAATTATAAATCACGAAATTCATATTTAAATCCTACTTAATGCATCTCGCAACGTTACCTGTACTTCCAAATAAAGTAATTGTCACGAAGTTTGTTACAATTTACTACATTGTCGCTTAAAAATCCGGAATTATATTCTTCTTATTTCGGAACAATTATACAGTAATTTGCAATGTTATTAGTAAATATTTATATGAATGCGACGAAATGTTAACTTAAATCGATGAAAAAATTATGTAACTGGTCTGTAATATCTTAAATGAAATGTGTGCTTATATTTTGTATTTTTAGTTCAATTAAATATTAGCCCAATCAAAACGAAAATCATTATTGACGATTCGACTTGCTCGACTTATCTACAAAACAATCTTTTGATTTATCAACACTCTACACCTATCCAGAAATCAGTTTCTCATTCGATTATTTTCAAGGTCAACAATTATGTATATTCTGTTGAAGCGTCAACAGCTTCCACTACCAAGAAAGCATTTGTCTCTAAATTTAATTGAGTGGAATTCTAAAGCTGTGCAATAATTGAACTGTTTGCAAACTTAATTACGATAAAAAGCAAAGCTGCATAAGATGACTGGTTAACTAGAATTTTCACAAGGCACTTGTTTTTGTGCTTTACTTCTCGTGGCGATCACTTTAAAATTGAAGCAATGTATATAATTGGTATTCTAATGATGATTTATGTAATGTGTCATGAAACTAAATTAATTTAGTGTTGGAAAAAGTCAATGACATAATAGGTTTAAAACAAACAGTAAAGGTAATTTGCAAGTTATTTTTATTCAAAAATATCAATCTTCTTTGTAATTAATAATGTTATAGCACCATATTAAACTGAATACTGAAAAAGACAAATGTAACAGTTCCATGTCAAAAATTGTATTCGTTCGTAAATATTGTGTGAACTCATATTTAAGGCTTCGCCATTCCCAAGCTGGAAGCAATTGGAATAACTTGAAGAACGGAATCTCCAGCAGCTGCTGAAGCACCTTCTCCATTAGCGGCACTCCATCCAGATTGTGCGTTGCTGATGCTAAGACCAAGAGCATCCAAAGATTGTCCTTCAGCACCCTCAGCAAGCTGGGAAACGCTAATAATGTTCAAGCTGCTGGCAGACTGGGCATCTTGATCAGTCACTTGAAGGATAGCTCCGTTTTGGTCAACCTCAGAGATTCCAGAGGAAGAAATGACGAGTTGGGCATTGGGTCCCCATCCACCGGCTCCAACGACTTGCACGTTGTCAGAGTGGTTTTCTCCAGCCCATCCAGAACCAACGGCAGCCAAAGCAGCGTCCAAGGCAATGTTAGTCAAGGTGGCTGATGGTGCTGTTAATTTACAAATTAAAAACAATATTCGAAAATTAGTAAACGGTTTTGAAACGAATTCGAAATGCATAATAGTCCATTGTTATATTTCGATATCAATTTGAGCTGTGCTTCAGTTTGAAAACTTACGTGGTGGTGGTGCGCCCCATCCGGCAGTGGTTGTTGGAGGTGGAGCAGGCCATCCTGGAGTAGTTGGTGTAGGAGCAGGCCATCCAGTGGTGGTGGGTGGGACTGTGGTAGTAGTCCAACCTGGAGTTGGTGAAGGTGGTGCACCCCATCCTCCAGCTTGACGACGGACAATACGCATTGAACCAGCGTTGACTGCGACAATGGTGACAAGGAGGACTGCGAAAGCCTTCATCGTGAATGTCTTAGAGTGTTGGTTTGGAGTACCAAGAGAAGTTGTTTATTGAACAAGTTCAGGTAAGTGACTGTAATGGTTGTATGGAAGGAACTCGGAGTTTTTATACTCGGATTTTTCAGAATAAGAGTTCACTTTGGGCATTGTCTTACCATGAGGTTACTTTCTGAGTAGCCTATGAATGTATTTAGAAACGTTGATAGGAAAATTTGTATACTTAGTGAAATATGAGGTACTTGTGTAATGAACGCACATGCTTGTATTAGATAGGTATGCTTTTTATACTGAAGTTTCACGTGAAAGCATAGAGCACACTTCAGAAGTGAGTGTTTTAAGACGTGTGTTTATCTGCATGTGATATTTTAGGTACCTTATTCCAAAGGGATTAAAGTATTGAAATAAAATATATTTAGAGCAATTTTTAAATATTATTGAACGTTCTCGTATTTTCTGTGCTTTTCTATTTGCTCATGATGATTTTCGGTATTCGACTTTACATAATTTGGTTTAGCTTTGGAAATCAAGTTTTGACTGGTTTAAATTCAAACATTGATTTTTTTTATTATTCTATACATTTTTTTTAACTTCAACATGATTATTGAAGACATTGGTCTGATCATGACTGAATTTTGCTAAAATATAATTAGTATGATTATTATAAAATAAAAAGATGTCGAACAAAGAATTCGTAAAAGTTACAATTTTGTTTTTTATTGAATGATTCGGATGTTTTATTTTTTTATTTTTTTATTTAATTGAGATAACGAACTTATTTGTAATGTTCGTAATTTGTATCATTATATGTACTTGTCAAAATATATAAAAGCCTGAAGTTAGCACACTATTTGTTCAAAATTGAACAAGTTGTCTATCGTCGAATTCGAAATGTTATGAATGTTATACAAAGCAATTTGTAAAACGTCATTGATGTTATTGTGCATTTTAGGTAGTTTTCATGTATTTATAGCTCCTTTAAAAGATTTTTTACTTTTTTTGGGGTATTTAGTATGTGTAATGTAACTAGATCATCAAATTATTATGTTTTGAATTCCAACTTGCAAAGGGATCACAAATTTCATCTAAAACAGCGCTACAATAATTTGTACTGTTTGTACTTAAGTTTTCAAGTAGAACTCTATCGTAAATATATGTGATAACTACACTGGATAAAACCAGACATCAAATATATGCTACTAGACAAAATAATGTAATTGAATGCCAATCCACTGCTTATCAGTTCAAATATGCCTTAGTATTCTGTCGTGGAAATATCATTAAAAAATATCGAATGAATTGTGAATTTTCGTGCATCATGATTTGTTATTGGAGTTTTAAAGCACCACCAAAGTAGTTAGTCTATAAGCAGATATCATTGATATTATATTAATTATTAATGCAACGTAAAATTTATAAGATTTATTCGTTTTGTGATTTCAATATGATATTTTATTATGATCATAAAACTTGTGAATATAATAATTAATACGATACCCATAAAATTGTTCCTAAAAATCAGCTACATAATTTATTTATGTTTTTCATATACCTTTATAAAAAGTCAATTAAATATTCAGATCATTTTTTTAAAATTAACCGTCATCAATTATTTATTGGAGAATAGTGGGAATTTATATTAACTGCTTAGTATTTCTTCTCCACTACATCGATAACTGATGACGCTTCAGCAGCTTCTGAACCTTCTCCAGAAGACTGGGACGCAGCAGAGTTAGCAACGGAAGCATACTCAGAACCACCCATCAGACCATACAAGATGTCCTGACTAATAGCAAGATTTTCTACGTCAACAACGTTGATAGTGGATGTAGCTCCGGATGGCTTGTCAGCAACGGCAAACTGGCTAATTTCTTCATCTTGGCTGACTGAGGCAAGAACTCCAGAAATGGATTGGAGGTAGGCGGGACCATCAATATTTCCAGAAGCGGTTTCGATAAGGGCTTGACTGGCGGAAGCTTGTCCAGAGGCTGCAGCTGCAGCAGCAGCGGCCAGGTCAATGTTGATGGATGGAAGATTTCCTGGGGATCCTTGAATAAGATAAATAGACAAAAAAAAATGTTAGGAAAATTAGTACAAATTAGAATTCGGGAACGCTTTTAATATACATTGTTTTTTATTCAACTTACCCCAGCCACTAGCACGGGAGACTGCGCTGGCAGATGCAACAGCAACAACGGCAAAAAGGACAATGAAGGTCTTCATGGTAAAAAGGATGGAGTTTTTCTTAAAGGGAGTTTGACTGGAGAAAGTTGGTTTGACTTTGGTGTTTGCTGAGCGGGTTGGGAGAATCGATTGATGGATTTATTAAGTGATGCCCTGAGTTTTTATACAAGTCATCTGTGTTGGGTGCCAATAGTTTGAGAGTTAAAATGTTTTGAAAAGGGTGTATATTTCGATGTTTGTGAATATATAAAAAAATACTTTGTATGCCAATATCAGACCTTTTGAAAAGGATTGGTTGTCGAACATAATGAACACTTATACTGAATTCGCTCGTTCATTGTCGATTTATACTGGAAAAAACCCGATTGAACAGAAAATTAGGATTATTAGATATACTTATAATGTAAGAGTTAAAATGCATGTACATATGCATTTTAAGCATATGCATATGTCTAGCCAATTTGGATTAAAGTTTGTAAACGATTTTTTTTTGTAAATGAAAGCTTCAAAAAATAATATTGAAGATTCTTACTTAAATACATATTATGTTATGTTGTAAGACATGGATTTGGTTTTAGACAGGAAATTGTAATCCTTCTTTACTTGAGCCAAAAGGAATTGAATACAAAATCCTCCTTAACGGGATCTAAAAATCGCTTGTATGGCTTATTAAAAACAAAACTGGTTGACCAGGAAGCTGTTTAGTTGAAATAGCTTGCTTAGCTTGAAATATTCCACAGTTGTGGATCAATGTTGTTGGTTTCTTAGCGCTGTAAAAGCTTTGTAGTAAAATATTGAAACAATAGGCTGACCAAAAGAATTTTCTAGAAATATACTGTAGTATGCCCACTTACAGAACACACATTTGGCCAATGTTCTGGAAAACTTAAAGCGATTTTAATATGCTGGAATTTACGTCCTTAAATATAAAAGTAATTTTCAGAATTCTGAAACACTGTGTGAATCTGGAAAGATCCTTTGGCTAAACTCGCTTTTGGCATTGAAAATAATGCAGAAATTATAAAAACGACATAAGGTGCTTCATGCTTACTTATTTTGAAAATGTGAGAAAAAAACAACTTGCATCATATCATATTTTGAACCAGTCTGATTGAAACATTTTCACTAAAAACCATTAAAGTGTTAAAATGTATTTTCAATTTAAGAATAAAAACTTCAATAAGCATTTCAATTGCGGAAAAAGTATTAAATGAGTATCAAACATCCATCAAATAAACAATAACTTTTAATCACATCATTAAACATTTACAGAAAATTGAATTTTCCAAATCATTTTTTTCTTCTAAAAATTCAGCAAATTATAAACTTCGGCGAAAAAATTGTTTGTTTGAAACAGCCAGTAACCAAAAATTGATTCATGAATATACTACTCTTATATTAAATGTTCTATCATCTGTTTAATAAATCAATGATATGCAAATTTATTTATATAATTTAATAATTTTGTTTTATGTAATTTGGATTTATGGTTTATTATATGTATCCCAAGAAAACTTTATAAACACAAAACTATAAAAAATAATAAATAATAAGCATTTGTCTTCAACTAGCTCTTTTTTGATAACATTCGTAAACGAATACAAAAACACTGATAATTGTAATATAGAAACATGGCAATACCGCTATTAACATTTCATTCAACTTAATTAATTGATTACTATCACCATTGTTTAAGTTGAATGACTTGAATGTTTTCTTCAAAATACTTCACAGTGTGTTTTGTGGATAGAGTGTGGGACGACAAGCCCTCCCATTTGAAATACATGGTGGAAGCGTAACCACTA
>JAQFZG010003918.1:0-12688 GCA_034695465.1 Entomobrya nicoleti | reverse complement strand
TATTGAACCTGGACAAATGTTGGCTTAAACAGCTAGAAATTGAATGTTCTAACCGTTCGGCCACTCTGGCTGCTCTATTTCGGGACAACGATTGTCATGTGTTTAAATAATTTTTCAGCAGAACTATATTTTATGGTATTAAGCCGCCCAGTCAATTTTTTATTTCCAAAAAGCACGCGAGTGGGAACAAGGGTTAAAAAAGTATCCTTTTCCGTAATTCAATATTTCTTTCATTATTAGTAAACGAAAACATATAACTGGAACAGTATATCCTAGAAAATGCTATTAAATGCCAGAACAAGTGTTACGTGATGAGAAATGCAATAACCCGATTTATTACACGACAAAATGAAAAGTTGTGAACATAGTGTGTAGTATTATTTTCTTCAAACAAGACGAATGAGTTTCTCTAGTAACGTTTTTTGAGGCCATAGTTCTTCACATAGAAATATTTCCCACACTCGATATTTTGCGAAACATAAAAATACATATATGGCAACGTTCGTTTATTATTCTTGCCTACTTTTCCATTCATATGATTACTAAATAGGCAGAAATTTGAATGCAAGCTCGATCTATGTATCTTAAACTATTCGTATTTGCAAATTTCAGGTTTATAGAACTTCCTCCATTATTAAAAAAAAGAAATAGTTTTGTAATAAGTTCGAAAAGCGTTTGGTGACCTTGTAACTATATGTTTTTTAGTCCTCTGCCTTTCGTTCCACAGGCAACGCACTTTTTTTTGTAAAGAATGTGGCAAGTTATGTATACTTTCATTACATGTAATTCTGACGAGTTGTAATATAAGTCATTGATACTAAGCCACGCTATAAGAGGAAGAGTGTTCTAATATAAATGCGGAGATAAAGTAATGAAAATGAACCGTGACAAGAAAGAGATTTGTTGACATTTTTTGTACATAAAAGCAAACACATGTTTAATTTCACACTTGTTTATGTCTTAAATACGATGTCAAAGCAAGGTCTTCTTCGGAAGTGTGTATCAGTACATATTTCCACTCTAATAGTTATGCTCAAACCAGGATAGTTGTCAAGATGATGTAAAATAAATGTCATCATATAGTATTTCGCAGATGTTACGCATTTACCAATAATACCTTGAACAAAAATAGTTTTTCAATTTTCTAGTTCATAAAATCAGTTTACAATTTGTTTAATGAATCCAACTTTCGATTTTTTTTATGAAATATTTAATATAAATATGTAGTCTAGTGAAGCAACGGTTAAAAAAGATCGCATTTTCACCAATTTTACGAATGTTTTGACTTGATATCAAAAACGCAAATATCATCAAGCATTTCTCGCTTCACAAACCGCCAGCATCAACAACATAGCCTGTCTATGTAGAAATATGGAAATCACATGATTCACAAGTCATGAAATTGTATTGAACATTCATTACGATAGCTTTCATGCAGCAAATTATTCAGTCAAACTCCGTTATTAAATCAAAGTTAAGGTAAAACTTCAATTTTGTTCAAACCTTTTGTAAATTTATATTGACAACAACACAGTTTACAAAACGGGATTACGTCTAAAACCACGACCGGTTGACCTGTGTATGTTTGCTCCAAATTATTTAGATTTTTATGAAATAGTCCTTTTGGGACCTGCTTCTTTATTGATGAGAAGGACGTTTTCAGTAAATAATAATGATTTCGTCAAAATTTCACTAGATTTAGTTTCAAGTACTGAAAATATTTTATTTAGTTGAAAAGCTAAGTAAAATGTAGGGTAAATCCAAATTTTAGTGTCTGTGTTCATGTCATGTTGCTGGTTTGCTAAATACTTTCACAGCTTGTAGTTGAATATAGTCTCATTTTCACGTGGAATTACGTCACAGGCATCCGAAAATGGCAACAGTGCATTTGCATTTGCAAAAAGGGTTTGTAATATTTTATTGCCACCCTTTCAAGGCAGCAGTACATAATTTCTAAAATATGGCGAGAATCGATGCACGTGTAATGGTAACGAGTTCATAAAGAAACAAATTACAATATATAAGTACTTAATTGCTTTGACCTTTAAAAATGCTATGCCATTTACAATTTCGTCCTTTCGAATTTAAACAGGTTATGATTAATAACTTAAGAGGCTAATGTCTTAATAGCCCTGCAAAAATTCTGGGAATAGCGGGAAATGACTGTGTGCTACTTTTCCCGGATGCATCAGTAAATGTACACGAATTTTCCATGCATGTCATATTTATATGCGGTCTTTCGATTTCAAAACCAATATGTGCGGAGAAAGTTGGGTAAAACCATTAAAACCGGCTTGTATTCTGTACAAACACCAAAAATATTTGTTGTAAAAACTTTTTTTGGGTCCAAAAGATTCAAAATTAAACTTTGTCGCTTTACTGTACTTTTATTATTATGTATCGAAGAACTCGTCAGTTATTATGTTGGAGACCTTGAGTTTCTCTGATTTCATTTCCATGCATAAATCCCTAAACAATTTGGAGATTCACTGTGTAAAAAGCTTTTTGATATGAAAAACCAGACTTCTCTGTCGGGCGTTAAGGAACAAATCTGCAAAGTATTCGATATTCGAAATTTTAAAACACAGTTTAATTCCTAGACCGCGTTTAGAATTAATTTCTGGAAAAAATGACAATTTCTCTATGTTCTTGATATACCTTCTGGATTGTCGTTTGATCTTCGTTTTTCCTTAAAAATAGGCTTAAACCTGAACCAGTACATTTACTATCAAGTTACTGTTTTATCATATGAAGATACAGTTCATCTCTCAACGTTGACTAATGACATGTTTGTGTTCGACGATCAAAGGAATTTCAAGTCACTCTATTGTTCTGCAATGCAGTAAATGGGAAGTCTACAAACTTGGTTTTTAGTGCAAATTTGTAGTGATACTTCAACGACTGAAATTGAAAAGGGAGCAAAATTAATTATCGAACTTGTGTATTTTATCTGAACGACCACACTGCTCGTACAGTGTAAAATGTAATTTGAGCGGTTATATATATGATCTGTAAAATTTATAATGTCTGGTTTTTTATTTTAATGGCGTAAATGCAACTATGACTTTATATTAATAAGGCTGTTATCGTCAATGAACTTGTTTTAGTGCATTGTGAAAAAATAAATGTGCTTCTGTTCCATAGTTAAGCCATGATGAACGGTTTTTGACATGCTTTGTTGAAAGGAAACTAGCTGTGCTATAATACATCCTTCTGAGAGCATCTAATATTCAATAAGTGTGATTACTGAGAACAACGAATATGAATAAATGATCTCAATTGGTAAAACGTTCTAGATATGGTTGTAATTTTACTCATCAAATAGCATGTCGCTGAATTCACTCATTTTAAGCTGAATATAAGGAAGTGAAAGCAAAAATATATTTCGACAAAAATCATAAATCTGAAAAACATACTTTATTTTCTGCAGACGTTTTCTCTTGTAACAAAATATTCATATCAATTATACAACTTTCAAAAGATTACTTATTATTTATATACTACACTATTAGTGAAACTAAGTTCTAAATAATGTAACTATTTATAGTTACAATTAGTTTACCAATTAAATACTATAATTAACTTTTATTCTTTTTCATCACAAATTTCCCTGTAGAAGATGTAGTCAAATCAAACGCTGTTATAAGTCTGTTATAATTTCACTTTTGATTCTATCATCAATCGCCGTATGAATAATATTATTAACTGGTGTTATTGTCAACATATTTTGTATTGTAGTAGTTGCCACTGTTCGCGTATGTTCATGGAATCTACTAATAAGTAGATTATTTTGATTATGCAAATTTCTATGTCCGATCGGATGATGACGATAATAATCACGTCTGCTATTAGATCAGCTTTTTGCGAGACTTCTTCCTGTATATGCAGCAGTGTTTGTCAAAGTTTTCGATTGAGAAATGCGTAGAGAATGGGATTTACGCTACTTTTCCAACTTCCAAGCCATTGCTCTATAGGCATCAAAATTCCTAGAAGATTGTACTCCGACTGATTTAAATTTTCTGAGAACTAAATTCCAATCACAAGAATATAAAGTGGCAACCAGCTAAAGAGAAAGGTGCGAGTAACGATGCCACACATTTTCAACACATCATGTCTGGTTTGTCTGTGGAGTTTCCTGATGGGTACTGAAGATGCATAATTCTGCGGCACTGCACGATGCGTGACATGACGATAAATCATCCAGTTTGAGACAAATTATAGCATCAAGGGTATACCACGACAATAAAGTATATATTTTCAAGGTTTGCTACTTTCCATGATTCCACGCAATGGCGAAGACCATCGTATTCGGATACTATCACTTTGAATTTCACTGCCCATGGCACAGTTAGGAACATAGCTGCTTTACAAATTAGGAAGATAGTTCTATTGCAAGTCGTTTGAGAAAACCGTCGAGGTCTTATATAATTTCGGTAGATTGCCAGACAACAAAAGAGAAATTTGACCATGAAAACTTATTTCTAAAAATAGAACACTGAACTATATAACGGATCATTAAGTATTCACAGGAAGTTTGAAGAATATTGCAGTAAGCTAACCTATCAAGAGAGATTGCTGCTAGGCTGAAGGCAGAAGCGCACACCGAGACTCCTTTTGATCATTTGCTAGAATAAATATATTGTTAAAAAATTATCGGATGGCTTACGAGCATTTTTTTACCAAGAATGGTGAAGCCATACAAAAAAATAATCCCCAATAAATCAGCTAGAGCCAAGTTCAAGATGAAAATATTAGTCGCGGATTTCATTTGAGGACGCAGTGGAACCACTAATATTGACATACAGTTCCAATCACCCCAACAACAAAAATAAGTAAGTATGCTGCAGTGAGGGCAATTGTCCATCCCCAGTCATGCCTCATGTATCTCTCGTCAAAAAAATCCACCAATCTTTAAGTAAAAAATCGGCATTCACAAATGTTTCATTGCGAAATTTGGCGCAGCTTTCACTTGTGTATGTGGTTTTCTGTATCCATGTATGCTTTTGATATAGAAGTGGGTAGACTAATGAAATTTCTCCAGTTTTGTTGTAGATGTATAAAATGAATCGATGATATCAGCTTCCTCAGAAAATTCTTCAGGGCCCATTAAAGAGTGGAAATATTGGCTGAGGTTAGTAGTATTAACTTTTGAACTTTCATTTTTAGCAAATGGGGAAGTTTTGTTTAACTCTTTTTCTCTCAGGACCATATCAAGGACCTCTTGCAAGAGGTTGTTGCGTAAATGCTTCTGCTTGGGGAACTGCAGAAGTTGCACGTCACAGGAAATAGTTTAGTGAGGAAAACATGAACATTTTTGTAAATGGTGTGAAAACCAGAGCATTTTAATGCTATGAAGAAGTATCAATACATTTTCGGTGAGTCATTTGGGGTCATGTGTGGGGTCATTTAAGGTCATGTTTGGGGTCATTTTAGGGTATACCCTTGGCCTTGGGTTTTGACCAAGGGGGCTGAAAATCAATAGCAGTCTTGCTCTTGACCATAATGACTCACATGTCAAATTTGGGGTCAATAGGTCAAAGCGTTCCTGAGTTAGAGCGCGGACGGACAGCCGGCCGGCCAGACATGCTTAGTGAATTCAGTAAGTATCAATACATTGATAATTTATAAAAAGACTTGTACAATTATTTATCACAGATAAACTTTATTTAAAGACGTATTAGTATAACTTTTGCTTCTTTTTTACATTACCCTGTTAATTCCAAAAAAGAATTGAGGAAAAACTACTGTAGAATGCAATGGGAATTTTAGCAGTTTTACAGATTATTAAGTTGTCAATGGTCGTTTATAAATTAAAACTGTTAAATATTTTTAATAATATGTTGTTGAAATAAAAACTTAAGCTCTTTGAAATAAACTTACTATCACAGATTCCCTGAAACAATTTTTACATCGCTGAGTCCTTACAGCTCTAATATTCCTTGTGTAACAGCGGAGGAGAAAGTGCGTCCAAACAGGAGAAGAGCATTTTGTTGACTGAGCTGAAGGAAACTAGAACGTCCAGAATTGGACACTGAAAGTATGAACCAAGTGACGGCATGACATTCTAAGCGTTCGTTTTTTACCTAGTATTTGTAAGCTGTATATTTTGACATATAACCCAAAGAAATACTGCAAAACTTGTGTTTCCCTTTGTATAAATGCCACTTTTGATTTGAAATGGAGAGCTAACAAATTTGATGTGAGAAGGCGTTGCAAAAACAGAATTTCTTCCAGTTTTTTTTGGCATCCTTCGGGAAACGGAGAATACTTAAGTGGAAATTTTTAGCTTCCATCGACTTCGACTAGCAATTTTCTTGGTAAGAAGATACCTTTCCTATAATACAAATACGAACTTAAAACTTCTTTACTAAAATCACAAACCGTCACAACGGGTCTGTATAATATGTCAAAAACATTTTTGCAGTGTTACCTCTTGTCAAAATTTTACTAGTCGAAAAGAAGTAGCTGAAACACATCTTGTAGAAACTTATTAGTCGATTTATGTTAGAATAATATCATAATTTTCAATTATCCTAATAGCTAAGGTGTGACCATAAGTATTATGTAAGTTTTATTCTTTTGCTACTACAAATTTCAATGGTAAAAGTCGAAATAGTATTTTTCTGTCCTATTTACTTTTGGTTTGCAATGTTTGGTTTGATCACTAGTGAAGCAATGTATGTTTGGTCAAACCCAGAGGCAATAGAACTAGTACATGTACTTTAGGGGTGATGGCAACATATCCTTGTCTCCAGGAGTCTGGAACCAAACTAGACTCGTAAGAAGAATGAGGTATTTGAGATATAATGTAGCACAGTTCGAGAGAGCATTGGTGCAAAATAGAAGAGGACACAAATAGATACATATACATTCTTGAGAGTCCACGGTTCAAACTATGTTGTGCACTAGTGTCTGAATTCTACTCATAACATATTGAAGTACGACATATTTTTTTCAAATCAAAACGAACATGTTTAGAAAAAAATCGGCATTATACTAATTTGACAAGTAAATCAAATCGACAAATAGAAATTCAACATGATTTTTTTTTCGACAACCAGATATTGAATAAAGTTTTTCGCTAAGACGTATCACTCCAAAATGTTTTTCTGACATATTTTCGGAACCGTCACAACAACTGCGGAACCATAAACCAGTAGTATGAATTAACGGAAAGCGTATGTAGACAAGGTGACATGCTTCCGGTGTGAACAGTGTGGCCATGTGGCCACTTGCAAACATCCTTCAAACTCAAGATAAATTTATTCGGACGTACATGCCTTAAAAAGGTAACTCCATTAGTAGTCGTATTTTTTAAATCAAAGCTGCCTTATAAATGTTTTGCATGAAAGTAATTCTGTGTGACTTTTTCCTTCTGAAATAAAGCCGGCTTTATTACAAAGCTCTTTCTATTTCAGCTCAAACAAGGATATGAGCTCATTTGAGTGTAAGTTTCATGATGTCCGCATGATTTGTACATTTGGGTAAGTATATCTAGTAAAGCATCTTAACCAAAGGACAAGATTTTGGTAAAACGCTACGTAGTAAAAGCTGCTTTCTCGGCGTTAGTTGCTCATCTAATTTTTTGTTGCTGAACTCAAGTTGAAATGCATATATACACGTTTTAGAAGTAAGGAGGTCTTATGCGTTTGTGCTTTTTATTTTAAAATGGCATTTTATTTTGCTTATAAAATTTCAAAGTAGAATTTTGTGGCCGTTATTATATTTTCGTTTGAAAAAGAAGTTTTAGTTCTCTCCCAAAATTAAGTTTTAAGTACAAGGTTAATATGCAACAGCAAAATTTGCTGCCTCACGGAGTATTTTATATTTAATATAAAAAAATATTAGTAGATGGAAGATGCAATTGTTTGGCTAAACCAAAATAATATGTTACGTGAACAGTGTGGATCATACGTTATAAGGGACGTGGTAAAATAATCGACTTCTACTTAGTTTATTTTTGTTAAAATATATTTTGACTAGTCAAACTTTTCTATTGTCGAATTTTAAATAAACGTCTGCTACATAGTTGAGTTTTTTAGTCGACCAGATCTAGGTTAGATTTGGTTAGGTTAAGAACTTAAGAAAGTGTTGGTTTATGTTTAGCTAGCTTAGATTAAGTAGTCAGCAAAAGTATTGAGTCGCCTTAATATGACTATAATCAATGCTAAGTTCATGTGTTAATTTTTTAAATAGTACATCAAGTTTCAGATTACGGTTTTAATTTTGTTTTATGTTTAATGCCAACGACATTGGAAAAAGTATATTTTGACTATCTCCGACTAAATTCGTGTAGTAGAACGTCATGCACAATGATAATAATGAGGTTATAGAGTGAAAGCAGTTAAGGTTTGGTTAATTAGTATTATGTTAAGTATTTATCCTGTAGATGACAAGACACATTAAAGAGAATGATTAGTAAAGTGAATGATGACGATTGCGAGAAGGATCATGCTCGCTGCTTCTTCTTCTGCATTGCTTGTCGTTGAGGTGGCGCTTCCCTATTGATTGGAGGCTCAAGTTCGTTTCTATTTAGCAAGGCAAAAAAATCACGCTATGTCATAATGTTTTTGTACAGTGAACAAATAAGTATATGTGCCAACTCGTCTCTTACGATGTTCAACAATTTGTTTACACATTTAACTCGACTTTTATTCGTTCTCTCATCCAAATTGGACTTTATCCAAGCATAGATGATCATCAAAGAGATTATTAAAGTACAGCAAAGTGCAGCAATATGATATGCCATGAAAGTTGAAACATGTTGTAATGCATAAAGTGAAAGCTTGAAACAGAACAGATGCAAACAGTTGGGTTGTGTTGCATGATTGTTTGATGTAATTTAGAGCATAGCATCTATAAAAAATTCTTACGTATTCATTTAAAGTATTGCTACCATAAAAGATGCAGTTTTCAATTAAATCCGATCCATTGTCTGTATGTACTTATTGTCAATAAATAAATTTAGTAAGAAGATTCATATATTTTTTATGTCAGCGTGAATTCTATGCCATTATCTTTTATACATTATAATTACAGAAAGGTGCACCAAGAAAACGTCAAGGCATAGATGTTTTTTTGTTATTTGATACCTTCAAAGGAATCTTAAGCAAATATATTGTTTCATTGCTTATAGGTTTACGTTTTTATAACAATTAGGTTGATAAAAAATCCAGCAACCATAGCTATTTCCAGGACAAATAGTCAAATGCATGTTTTTCCATTTGGTAAAGAAAATCGGAATCCATTTTCATATCGATCGAAGTGCAGTGCTAGAGATGTCACTAAAATAAGAATATTTGTCACACTAATTTATCTTCCTTAAATCAATAGAGTGAAAATAATTGTAAACTATGTACCGTTGCTACGACGCTCGTGCCTGAGTAAAGCTCTTGGAATAATTTTTCCATGAGTTACAATTACTCCGATTGGAAGCAACATTTCATACCCTGTCTGTACGTGTAACTTGTTAAGATTTGTGTGCTGTTGCAAAGGAAATAAGGCAAAAGGCAGCTGTTATTATGATAAAAATAAGCTCAGTTCAAATTCAACAACAACACTAACGTAAACAATTATGTTGCTAAAGCAATAAACACATTTCTTCATCAACAGCAGTGCACACTATTTTTTATACAAAGCAGTATGAAATTAACTAGTCGGCAACGCAGTCAGTATGAAGGTAAGTTGTTATTCTCCAACATCCAGTTCTTGACTTTGTTTGTCAGTAGCAATCCCATCTATGAAGTAAATTTACAAGCTAGCCAGCGTAGTATTCTGTAAAATGTAAAAACAATCCAGTGAAGATACTTTTCAAGAGAAAGCAAAGCCTGCGAATAGTCTTTATTTTATCAAAATTAGCAAATATACTACAACAGATGGATGGAACAAAAAAGAGCAACAATTTGGATAGACGTTTTGTGAGCGTGAGACGGCTAGTTTTTGTTCTTCTGTCTCATGGGTTCCTCGAGTTCCATTCATAATTAACAAATGGAGTAGATAGACAACAGAAGAACAGCTATGTCAGGTCAGCTATAAAAGTTTTTATCTTAGAAAAGCTTGTTTAGAAATTTTACACTTGATTACTTTGGCAATGTCTCTTAATTTCTTTTAAAAAGCCAAAAACAATATTAACTTTCTTGTCATGTTTCAATGACAGGAAAATAATTGTGGGTTTTACTTCAAAACTATTTTTAATTTAAAATGATTCCCAGTATACAATCATTTGTAAATGTACATCAAAAACTTTGTAGTTTTCTAAAACCTTATCCAAGAACTTATTAAAGTAGATCAAGCATAATATCTACGCTGGTTCCATTTCATATATTTTATTCAATGAATTTAAACGGACTTCCTTATTTCGAACTAACTTTGTCATTTGTAGAATAGTTTTATTTGTCCTCTGCAAGAAGTCAATGCTTCTAGGAATCCATTTTACAAGTTTTTGACTATTGTTTTATTCCAAGCATAAATTTTGATTCGTTGCCATATCCTCTGGTGGACATCTTTTGGAATATATCTCTGTTTTAAAATAGACCCGTTTTTTTAAATCTTCTATAAGCATTCTTACATACAGTCGCGTAACCTGTTTTTGGAGCTGGTCTTAAATATGTTGTGATTTGAAAGTTTTATCATCAAAAATTTATGTCTTCATTTTACTTGTTCTTTACTCAACCTAACTACAGTTTTGTTTAACTCGCTAGTTTCACTGTATGAGTATTGTGCGTCCAGGGAAAAATTATATTACTTTATCTTCAAAATTAATATTTGTAAAAGTAGCACCGTACTAGCATTAAGAAAATATCTACAGTTTTTCATGCCTCTAGAAGAAATAATATGGTAGTTTAATGTTTTCACCATTTTGAGTGCTAGATGCTAAGGTTCTCGTGTTACTTCTGGACGTTCTCCTTTTAAAACTGAATTCACAATGAAACAAAACCGTTGGAACCTACCATGTTATCAAAATATACTTAAATATTTAGCCTGGGTTGGAGCTGATTTCTAACAGCACTACAAATCTGGTCCAGGCCAAAACATTTTCTGTACACAGAGCAAACTTCGAATTCCCTAAGTAACTATACATACAACGAACTTGGAGTTGTAAAATTTCTTCGTACAACATTTTGAACACTTTAGTAACCTTTTACTTTAGTTGTTTTGTTTAAATCCTCTTCCAATTCCAAATCAAGAACATTGTTGAGGAGAACAAGGCTGAGCTTATTATTTTGACAGAAAATCTTTATTTTTTCTGCATTTTCAACCAAATTCAGTTGGGTGGCTTCCAGCAAAACTGTAGTTCGAGTGTGTTTTTTAATATCGTATAATTGTTGTTTGGAAACGTAAAACTTGCTCGTACGACGTTTGACCCGTTTTAGGATAAATACAAGAGTACATTGTTACTGACCCCAATTCTCATTGGGATAATGTAGTATTACACAAAGTCCCTGACTTTTGTGCAGAAATGTCGGAAATATATGCCAATTTTAGTGCTTTAATTAATATAACGGTCATTTACGAATGTTAGAAGAAAAGATAATTTATTTATTGGAAAATTGAATATATACATTGCATCGTTCATACACTAATCTCATACAGATTGAAAATTACATTTTTCATTGATTTAAATAAAAAATTACACAAAAAGGGTCTCAATTGTTACGGAAAATACTGATGCTGAATTCAGAAATGGATAATTCTTTGGTAGGCGATGTTGGTAGCATACTTTTGCTAAATAACATAACTAAGATGTTATCAAATGCGTATTAAGGAAGTCAGAATGTAAACAAACTGAAAGTCTTTCCCCATTTCCATTATTTAATAAGCAAACATTGTATTGTGGATGACTACGTATTTGCTTGAAAACTTTTTTACTGGTTTTTGACTTGCTGTCAATAGTTTATGAACATAATATTTATGTATAACAAGCTAAACAACATAAATTCGTTATCTTTGGAGAAACTTCGATAAAACATGTAACGTATTTTTTCATCTAATCATTATTGACACATGTTATGCTGGAATAGTTCGAAAACCACACAACATATCACTCAAATATAAAGACAAATGTTAGATGCCAACAACCCTAAATTGTGTCAGGTCAAATAGTAAACGTGGAACTTTGTCCAAATATAGGAAAAGGAACGAGATTTAGGAACGAAAGTTACTAATGTTGGCACTTTTACGAGAATTTAATTGGATTGATTTGAAGAAACTTTATTTTTAGTCAAAGTTTTGGAGGTTTCAGTACATACAGACAGTAATTAACTGGTCTTAACACACTGAAAATATTACAATTATAATATTGTATCCAACATACATTCCAATTACCCATCGATCGATCTGGATCATCAGAGATGTCACTTAAATGATATTATGTTCTCTCACTGAGATTTATCCTAAACCATTTACTTGAGTACACATTACCGAAATGAAATGAAGCGAAGAGATAGTATTATGCGTTATTTAAGTGTTTAGTAGTGAATAGACTAAACTGTGTACTTAACAAGTTTGTTTTAAAAAGTTTTAATTTGAAAACACCGACGTTTAGTTTTAATACTATTTATTACCATGAATAAAACAATTATTGTGTATTTTAGTTGCGCCACGTCTGAGTTTTCCAGAACTTTTCATTTCACTAAAATACATATATCCTATTTATATATATTATGATAAAGGATTTTTATTCCATTCT
>JAQFZG010003917.1:0-12693 GCA_034695465.1 Entomobrya nicoleti | reverse complement strand
GTGTGGTATGGTATTTATGATGCACTAAAATAAAAAGTAATACAGTGTTACATACGCTTATTTATGTAATGTCTGCAAGTTTATGCACAAATCATACATCATTCATACAGAAACAAGAGATTCTTGAAGTTGATCACCTTTGCTTCATTGCTCAATGACAACGTTGTCCAAAAACTGCAATTGTAATGTTTGTGTAGTTGCATTGTAACAACGTAGTGCAATGCAATGGCAACTTGTGATGTCATGATATTTCGTATGCCTAAAATTTGACCAAACGGTCTATGGCTGTTACCAATTAGTGTAATCAAGGCGCTTATGTTGTCTTGTCAAATTACAATCATAATTGTGTTAAGGAATATAATGTACGCTTGTCCTAATCGATAATTTATATCCCACCGCAGTGATTTTTAAGTATGCATCGTAAAAATGGATTCAGAAAATAGAACATTCGAGATCCATATTTTCAATTTTATCAATTATATTATTTCACTAATTGTTTCCTATTAAATTATCCCATTAGATTTTTTTTGATGTGTTTCGACCTTTACTATAATTTTATATTCAAGTTTTTAAAAACATTTTAAAGTCTCTTCAGCATAACGTATTTCCGAGGAACGAAGATGTTTCACATTATTGGTTATCGGAAGAACTTACTGCTATTATTTGCCACAAGGTTTGATACATTTACCAACATTGCACATCATTTCCTTCACCTTTTTACGATGCAGGAAATTAGTTAGTTATATAGCCTTTTGTTAGAGTTGTATTTAATAAGGATAAAATAGTTATGTGATACACAATATTCATACATACATATGAAGTTAATTAGGATGAATTTTAATCAGATAGTTCAAAGCTTAAACCAGCGTGAATGTAATTCTAGTGTTAGCAATATTCCAGCTATGTAATAGTTGCAATAAAATTGGATTTTTTTTGTGGAATCACAGTTTAGTTGTCCTCTCGAACATTTTTATCAGAAAATGCTTCCATTGACTTTTTTTCATAAGCATGTGCCTCGCTGCATTTGATATAGTGCGACGTAAATGATTATTAAAGTGTACATGGTGATTTTGAAATGTGAACAATTTGTGAAAATTTCAGACTGAAAACATTGCATTTTAGTCCAGACGAACACTTTCTTTTACAACCATCACTTATTGCACCTGTTTCTTAGACGCAAAGCAATAAATATGTAAGCAATTACAAGCACTCAGGTAATAGTCAATGTAACGGTTATAACCTTGCGGCAACTTTTGATCATTGAGCAGCTTATCATATCATACAGTTTCTTTATAAGCACATTGAATACTTACCTTGTGTGACACAACGATAGCAACTTTTTGCGGACATTTATCACAATGCTTTCCTTGACTTTGTTTGCATTCTTCAATATTTCATGAAACTGCATTCTGAAAATCAAAAACAAAGTGATGCTGCTTTACCAGAAAAACTATTTAATTTACCAATTTACGTGGGCTGTTAGGTATAAATAAAACTAACTTTGTGAATCCCTTTAATCCCTTGAAATCAAATAAGTAGGTGTAGGTATATAGACCAGAAATTAATTTGTAATGTTAGCCTGAAATCGAACTTTAAAGCATGCCAAAGAGTTTTGACTCACGTCACAAGAATGAAAGTGAACACATTGTCAAAAACATGAAACATAGACAAGGTATTTACCCTATTAATTTCTGGCATTTAAGATAGATATATATATATATTAACTAATTGTAAGAAAGTTCAAATTGCAAAAAAATGAAAGAAAATTATGTATTTTTTAAACACAAGTAGCTAGGTCAAAATACTTTCCGCTATCTCATCATATTAATACTTAGCTACTTACTTCTTTGGAATAAAATAACGATATTGGTCCACTTTAAAGCTAACACCCTACGTAAAATTTATAAGAATATTAGCAATGACAATGATAAATATAACATTGATTGATATTCTACCTCAAAATTTACTCAATCACGAAAAAATCCTTCCCCAATAGTCATATTTTATAATTGTTTTCAGCAATAAATTACGGTACAAATTGTTTTACTGTCCATCGTTAAATGTATAAGCTTGTAGTTTACGTAAATATATAACCCAGCGCGTACAGAGTACAGACACCATAACATACGGTGTGTGGCGATTCTAAGGACAATAGCTTTTTCTTTAAAGCATTGCATTGAAATGGATCAAAGTTCGAGGTTTGACGTCATTCTTTTTACCACCTAACTGTACATTCATCTCATGAAGTCAAATAGTATTAGAGGAAATGGTTTCATCATTTAAAGGGTCCGTTTATTACACCGTTATTTACAATATATATATATATATATATATATATATATTCAACAAAATGAAAATCTACATGAGAAACTAAATTAATAAAACACAAAGATACACAGACATTGAATATTCTCAACCTTTTTTTCTTGGCAAAGGACCCTGAGGAGAGAACAGACAGGGATACAATTAATGTGAACAATATGCTTCCATATTGTTTATATAATGAGTAGCTCAATAGTGCATTTAATATTTATATCTCTATTCCTTGCAATTAGTTGGGAAGATTGATAGACTCAAGCAAATAATGCATCCATGGATAAATCTTTGTTTGTTTTGTCGACATACTTTTTTTAGAGACTGTATCCATCCATACGATACTTACGCAAAATATATCCTCAGTCATTCGACTGGATTACCAAAACTATTACAAAGAATTTATTATTAAGCACTCAAATCCAACTTGGAGTTTTTTTTCGCTACATTAGATCTATAAGTGAAGCGAAATACTTTTACTTTGCATCATCATAAAAACAAAAATAGTGAATATTTATACTACGCACAGAGATATAAAAATGAGTATTGTGCGTACTGTGACGAGGACAACGTAACGCATGTAACTTGTGCGTGTAGACGCTCAGAAGTAAATGGTACCGTTTCGTTGCGTATATATATTTATTTATTTGTGTACAATATTTTTGTTCCTCCATAAATTCCTTTCCCCTTTACCTTGCTTTGTTCACAAAATAATCATAATATCATAATATACAATACAAAGACATGATATTTCCTAGACTTTGAAATCCAGTGTATGCGTATGTAATGTAGATATACACACTATAATATTTATATCTAAAGCAACACAACAGATCGCGTATTTTTCTGTTTGACATACATTCAAGCATTTATGGTAAGTGAGGGAGTAGTGCGTTTAGTGCGATGATCGTCGTCGTGGTATAAAATTTGGGTTTTTTGTTCTTTTAGTCGAAGGAGAGAATAAGATAACCAACTAACAATTCAACTTTTCTGGTTGTGAGTTAATGCTCCTTGTGTGGGTTTATACTAGCACAACTAGATATCATGGTGCGTGTATTTATAAAAATGAATACGGTGCGTAGTGCGTACAATTTCATCTTGTGTTATTCTAACATACTTGTATGGGTGCACTACGTCTTTTTTACATTGTATTTACGCATAAAATCGTACAGCAAAGCAGCGTCCTTTAAAAAAGAACCTTTCTGCTTGCCCTCTGTTTACATGTTAACTGTTACCTTGAATATCTATGAGTTTTTGTGCGTATGTCAACGATCTAGAAAACGTATGAGAGATATACATACGCACTTCTAACATACTAGGTCCGGTTGCGAGCAAAACTCTTATTACAATAGTTTTAATATGATGATGATTATTGATCATTAACAAAATATAAAATAACCCAATTCACTTGTACAGTTCACTTTTTTTCTATAAGAGGGACTGTGCTTTTTGGTTAATATATCAACAGTCTTTTGTATTAAGTAGGTGGTGGTGGGCAAGTGTGTGCAAGCTCAAGACAGTGAGAGTCGTGTGGGTAGTCCGTATATTTTACTTTATGTAGTGCATGTACGCATTTTTACACGCACTTTTATGACTTACATGGCTCGCTCTATTTTCCGCAGAAATAGAAAATCCCCTATCATAATTTTATCATCATCGCTATCATTGTTCGTTTCGTTGTCAGAGTGAGAAGAGCAGAGAGAAGAAATTCAAACCAATCAAAATACACGCCTAGTACATGGCAATACTTCCACCAACTCATTCGACACACAAAAAATACGATGATGCTTTCAGTCAGTTATACTTTGGATTATTAACTTGAATATTTTTGTTTACTTGCTTAGGTTAGAGCTGAATTTATACGTACAACTTCTTTTTTTATTTACCAGTGTGCATTGCGTGTAGACAAAAAAAACCAAAGCTGCTTGTTGGTGTGCTACGAGGAAGATGAGCACAAAAATGAGATGAACTAATGTAATAAGCGTAGGCAGGCATACGCACCATATAGAAACGGAGATTTTTAGGAGGGCAGGGACTGAGGGTGAACTGGATTTCGATTGAGAAGTGCGTGAATGCGTATGCATGCATCCACAAATGCAAATAAATACATACAAAGCATACAACCCTTTAAATCTACTCTTTTATAAGACATTGAAAAAGCATACAATTTTTATCTGACGCTTTTCTAACTTTGATATGTATGCATATATATTTTACGCATATATAATAATATAATCTAGCACTCATTTTTTTTCTCTCTCCTTTACAACTTATAATAATCAGTTATACGGGTGTAATAATAACTCGCGTAGAAACAGTAAAATACATGGCATAATACTACAGTTACTTTCAAGGAACACATCCCTCCAATGTTACCAATACATGACAGCAATATATGCACTCGTATGAAATAATGCGTGTACGCACAATTAGTTTATTACAGTATATATTCATCCACAATGTTCACATCATATAAAGAAAGAGTTGTTATACCTATATACAATTTTCATTTAAGTTAGACAAGGAGAGCCAAGATGTATAACCTTTCACGACTTGTATGGTATTTTATACTCGTATTACTTCTACTCAAAACCAAAATAAGAAACTTGGTTGTTCAACAACATCAACAGCATGACGACCAATGGCGAGAACAATGCACTCTCTTTGCTGTGTTTTTAGTCCGCGTACATACGCACACACGCATTTTATACGCATCTCCTCCGTAAGATTTTTCCTCACGCATATATAAATATATATACGCACAATCGTATAATTTTTTCGATTGATACTGGTTCCACACACACAAGTATAAAGAAGATATAGAAAAAGTATTCAAAAAATAGTCACTATAAAATACAATGTTTGTTGCTTAGTGGTGATGGTGGTAGGCTGAAATGATGATATTTTCTAGAACGTAAGTAAAATAAAATAAAAGTAGTGTACGATTCTGTCTGACTTTTCTCTTGTGTGTAATAGTCATGATAATATAACAACATGAAGGGAAAAAAAAATGATAATAATAGTAAAATAACCTAGGTTTCTTCTCCTCACTTACACAAACATACATGCATTTTAGTGCGTATACACACAAAATTATATATTTCTTCTCGGGACTACGTACGCAAGAGAGAAAGAGAAGAAGAAAAACAACACAGAACAAAATAGTAACATCTACGAGCATAAGTATAGTCAAAATAGTTACTTCACAGAACACTAAATATTGTTTGTTTAAAAAAAATTGTAAAACATCTTCGTAAAAATATTTATTTTAACTTCAAATAAAATTGAACACACAGAAAAAAATATATTCTAAGGTTCGTCAATAATAATTACAGTTCGTATGTAAAAGTAAGCTTGTGAATGGTGTTGAATGAGAAAGATTTTTTTTCTGATCTACATATAAAAAAAGATAACATGACATGAAAATATTTTGAAAAATTAATCGAGTTAAAGTGAAATAGTATACATATGGAAAAAATATTTAGTAAGTAGATTGTTGTTGAATTGTTATTAAATGAATAAATGTGTTTTAAAAACTGTTAATGGGTTTGTGATGTAGTGGGCGAGAAGTCCTTTGTAATGGGTTCATAAAATTTTAAAAAACATCTCTCGGAACATTTTTACTCTAAATTTATATCCACCATTTAACCCCACTACGTTGTTCATTTTAGTTTTCAGTATAAATGTTATTCGTGATTCTAGTGTATTTATTACATTTTATTTATTACTATTGAAAAAAGAAGCTTTTAGTGGATCTTATATGAATATCGACTTTCAGATGGGCAGTGTAACTTGCTAAACTGACGTTGTTGAGTAAACAAATAATTATATCTCGACTGAGAATTTTAAACATAAATAGTCTAAAGAAGAGCTTTTGAGAAGACAGTTTAAAGCTGTTGAAGAAAATACAATTTAACAATCGCTTAAAAAAATTGTCAGTGAAAATCAACAATACTAATTTTTTGCAGACGGTGGGTTTGGATTCGTATTTAGGGAACCTGTGTGCAATTGACCGCGTTGGCAGCATTTAATTCAAAATTTGCATCAAACTATCCATACTCATTCAGTGGTACGTTGAAATATTATGCAGTCAAAGTTCCAGTGTAATAAACAAAGAAAGTTTGCAATATCCCATGCCTAGGTGGTGTGTATGCAAGACAACTTATGTGAAATGGTGCAAGTGTTCTTCAGCACGGAGAAAATGAGGAAGAAAGTGCAAAAGGGAAAGGTTTTGCAAACCTAGTGGATCGCATTACGCGGTAATAATTACAACTACTACTGTTAAGGTGGCTCCACCATTTACCACTGTCATCATGATTTTGCGATATACTCACAAGAGGTAGACAGATATGCCAATGTGGAAAGGAATTTGTTGCTGAAATAAGCGTCACGTCTTGCAAAACAGCTACTCGTGTTATGTATGTAGTTGTTGTTAAAAACTTATATATAAATAGTTCTACATACGTAAATGACACAAAAGGAAAATTCGAAATATACCGTCTTCACTTCAAAATCGGTCTAACATAATATTAATTTCATAGAAATTTAAAAGCTGTGTATGAATTTAAGGTCTCACATGCATTTGATTATAATTTATCATAATTGCGTCAGGTTATAAATTTAATTGCATACTTGTATATATGTATCAAAGATCCCCTTAAAAAAAAAATCTCGTGGCTTGCTGTTAAAATACATAGAAATATTTAATTGCCTAAATAAATTTGAATTAAAAATCAAATATAATACTTATCGACTGAATTAACATTTAATACGTAGACTGGTGGAAAAAAATTGGTCTCATCAAATAAAACAACAAGTAAAAATAATAGAGAAAAAATAAAATTACTAACTCTTAGAAAAATTCTTGTGTCATTTGTCAAGTGCCAGAAAGCTATGTATCAGTTATCATAGTTTGATTTGATATTGTTGTAAACTTATAGCAACTAGTTTTACCCTTTTTGACAAAAATATTTTATACACGTTAAGATATTTTAGAATCGATTATATTATTAAGTAGAAAATGAGTTAAAGAGAAAGCAAGCAATTGTTCGTGGATTAGACAAGGCGGCCATAGAATATAAAAATTGTCACGTTTTCATGGACTTGTGTATGCGTAAATTATAATATGAATGTGTTGAAAGAGTAAAAGTAAAAATTGAAGCACTGAGACTGACTTGGAACGCCTACATCAACAAGAGACTAGGAAGAACCCGAAAAAGAGGAGCCCTTGAAGATGAATCCTATGTAAATAAACTTATTTATGCGGAACGTATAGTCAAAATCAAAGAGACAACTTGACTTTGAAGAGAAAATAAATTTCGAGCTTGAACCTGAATATATATGTCTATGATACTTTAAAGAAAGGTAAAAAAATACTCTGAACTACTCCAATATTTGTATTTAATTTACATTCAATTCATCAAACTTAAAAATTACAAATATTAATTCTATTCAATATTTTGTTTTCAGGAAGAAGACTGACAAAAACCTTGGAAGTTAAACTACTACAGACAAAAGAAAATTGCCAGTTGGACAAAGTCGAACTAATCGCTACAGCCAGTTTTTTATAATTTTAATTGAGAAAACCCTTCTATTTCAACATTTCTTATCACCATTTGAACTCAAAAACAAAGGAAGTATATAAACGGCACAGGCATTCAATTAACTTTTAATTTGCCTTTTTAAAAATTAAAATGCAACTTAATTATGAGTTAGTGTTATGAAGTTTCATTGAAAACCACGTAATGTACAATGATCCGTGTTAATTTAAAAAGCATTCGATATGATCTTCAATTCGTATTCAAACATAACATGAAAAGTGAAACGCATTCATGTACAAATATTTCTTCAACATATATTTGTCGCCAGGAACTTTCTAAGTTAAAATTGGCCTAACCAAAAACTTGCTGGGAGACTTGAATTTAATAGTGAAAATTATTATACATAGGTGGTTGAAACAAATTGTGGTCCTCGTCTCCGTTAGACAGTTCCTTGACATTCATCGCAAAAAAAAACAACTTATTCTTCTTGATTCTCTGTTATTCCTAAAAAAATATATAATACCCTGAAATATATTCCTATAAAAAATAATATTAATTCTAAACTACTCGCGCTCCTGACGCAATTTATTGTTATGACATGTTATAAATGGTATTAAATTTATATAATTCATATTGTCAATTCCTTTCTTAATTTAGCATTGATAAGCTTACAATTTAAATGTATGAGCTATAAACTCTTAATAGTAAGTGTAACGTGTAGATTGTTATTAGCAAAAAATATATGTAACTGCGGTAGCAAAAGTTATAACGTCTCTAGATAAATCGGCACTAAGCAAATATACATTTCTAAATGCACACGTTCAATACTAAATGTGTAAAAGTGAAGTGATTTCATACACTTTGTTTATCAAGTGTATGATCAGTGTATCAACCAGTGATGAACAATCACTCAAAAAAATCAGTTTCTGAAGTATTTTAGTGAAGTTGTGACAATGGTTCATAAAGTTGTTTAGACAGTGTTAAAGATTAGGTTGAATAAAATAACTTTATTCAATCGGATATGACAAATGGGTAGTAAAGCACTAGAACGAAAAAACAAAGGTGGATCTAGGTAAGCAGTTACAACTTTCATAGAAACATAAAATAAAAAGAAAGTTTCGCGTATGAAGTTCAAAACCTTGAATTTATTTATTTTCTAGTACTAGAATGGGAAACAAAGTGACAGAAGATAAAGAGAGTGGTAGTTGTGTGACGGAGGAAGCTGAAGAGGCTGGAGTAGCGGCTTCCACGGATACGTCCACTTCTACCACTTCCACGACGACTGTGGCTGATAGTGAACAGCAGAGCTCTGCTTCCGACGGACAACCTTCCCTTGTCATAGTGAAAACTGAACCGGAATCTGAGAGCACTGCAGGAAGTGACCACGGAGGGGATGATAGCTCACAAACTTCGCAGTCAGATACAGTTCAGTCAGCAACATTACCCCCAAGGTAAAAGCCCTTTTTACTTATTGTAGATTTTTTTTACGAAAAGCGAAATTTCATGTACGTTTAGGAGAGTTTTTACAAGCAATCATAAATGTCATATGTGGGCATAAAATGCCAGGATACTTGGCAGACATGCAACGTCAGATTCATTACGAAACAATTCTCAAAGTTAATGTTCTCTTTTCTTTTTTTATACAATTGTCTCATTTTGATAATTATTACGAAACAATGGAATCTGGTGGCTACTTGCGACCAATTTTTATGAATGAGTTTTCTGGAAAAGTGTAGTGATTTCATTCCCTGACAATTCCCACAGTATTCTGTTCTGAAACTGTTGACGTCAGTCACGAAGTCACAAGATGTGTCATTTACATTACGAGCAACAAAGTAAAGGTTAACTTATAGAACTAAAATTGCAAAACTGGACACTGGAATTGCATGTTGTAAGTAATGTTGCCATTGTTATTATTCTGTAAATGTGAAATGGGATGTTATTCAAGTTACGAAAAATATCCATGCCTACTATTTGCATGCATGGATCGTTTGATCATTACCACATCCATCCATATCATCTAACAAAATGACAATGACAAATGATAGGCTTATTTATCCATTCCTCCCGATGACTGAATGCGATGTTATCATATACAGGTTACAATGTCGAAGGACAAATTAGGATGGAAATTTACTCAATAAACGAATTCGGTTGGATTTAGAGCTGCATGTACTAAGTCCTGCAAGATTACATGATCCATGATATGGGTAGTGATGAAATAATTCACTGTGCAATTTTGAATATTTCCCAAGGTCATTATTATGAATGAGCTTATCATTTGTTTAGTCTTGCATTTCAATGGTTTCTAAATTGATTACGTGTTGAACTTATCGGCCCACTTTATGGCTTTCAATTCATACCTTATTTTTATTTCATTGTTCTACTTTGTTTGTTGGAGAAACTCAGAAAATGGATTAAATAAAGAGTATTGTCTAGCAATAAATGGGGCAATAATGACATCATCCAAGTTTTTAAAGCTTATCGATCGTTAAAATTATTTTGCTATTTATCAAAACCTTACCACCTACTTTTACTTTGAAAATTGTGCAAAGGAGCCTAGGTGAGCACTATTGATTACTACAAAGAAAGGCAATAGAAGAAATTTTGTTTTCAAGTTTCAAACGATTTCTCATATTCATGAATGGGTCAACCTGGAGTGAGTGAACAGTGGCAGCATGGAATATCATAGGACAAGGTCAACTCTACAACCATTTCAACAATAGTCAAATAGACCGTGCGAACTATTATTTTTTCATTTTTTGAGGTTATTGTTTGGCTAAAAAATACGTGCGTGTAAGGATATAATTTTGTGGAACCATGTAAATGTCGTTTTGTTTCCTCTAAATTACGCTGTCTAAAAATGAACAATGGAATAGTTTATTATAAAGAAAGAAAGTTGAAATGAGTCAGCCATTGAAATGAAAAAAGAAATCTCTTAGGTATTTAAAAACTTTATTCACAACATGTTGACTATTTATTATCTCTAAAGTGTTCTTTTTAGAGAATTACGCAATTTAGCACACTTAATTAGGCACTTGTTGTTGTTTCTAAATTTATCATATCTCCATTTCTCGTAGTCAATGGCAAGGCAAGGCAAGGAGGAACTAAATTTGCCCGACGTTAATTGAATTAATATATTACATCATTGGCCACTTAAATTTATGGGACAGTAAAATAAATTTGTAACAGTCACACAGACATGCTATGAAGCCAACAAACAGCAAATCATTCTTATTGATTGCTAGAACTCATTAACACAGTTGGGGTTATCTGATACTAATTTTGCGACCATTATATATGTAATATGTTGATAATAATATCCATCGAATTATCCTTTCTTCTACATGATTAAATATTTAAAGGTTTACACTTTATAAAATTAGTTCCTCAATTTTAAAAACAAACTGACGAAAATTCGATAATGGGCCATCGTCATTGAAAATATGTTTTAAGTGATATAATAGTGTACTTGTTTGTACGCTGGGAAAGATTGTATTTACGACTTTTTTTGTGCAACATTTAAAATTTCATTACTCATTTATGTGTCTAGTAATAGTGGTTAAAATAAATTCGTGATACATATGGTATGACTTCTTGAAAAAAAAGTGTGACCAATACAATATTCTATTCTGTTTAACCTGAATCTTTGGTAGGAATATTTGTGCACAAAATTGTATGACTAATACAATCATGGAACAATTTTCGTATTGTAGATTTAGCACTAAAAGTTGAACCAGTCATTCAAATAAATTTTCTTGAAAATATATCGGTTATGCTGGTCCCACGAGAGCAAAGGGTCCTAAGAATAAATCGATAATCTAATCAGTATTCATATGCAATTTTTGGCTTTCTTAAATCCTCAATATCTATCCAGTTAACGATCTCGGTAAAAGGTGTGGCTGTCAAAGGAAAAGAAGGAGTTTGCTGAAAGGTTTAGGTATGATAAAAAAAAGTGGTTTCTTTTATAACACGCCAGTCCGGCAGACGAACATAGGTATATATTCAACATGCAAACTAACCAATGCGACTGCTTTTTTACCAGGGACAAGGTTTTGATGAGCGAGGCCAGAAAATTGTCCTAGTCATTTTATTGTCAATGTAGTGGCCAAAACCACAGGATAGTCGGTCACTTCGTGTTTCCTGTAAGGTAGCCCTACAACATGAAAAGTGGGGATGTGAATAATGGCACTCATAATAATAGTTAAAATCAATATCCCTACTGTAGTCATTCCAACCAAAATTTTGTTGTAAGCTGCCTCCAATACTTCTTCCGTTATTTCCAACTGCTTATTTCCTTCATACCACAGTCACATATGATATAAATGTTCGTCTGTCAAAGTAGACCAGGGGAAAATAAACGAGAGCTACTTTATTGTTGCATATATTCATAATTTTTTGTAGTAGTTTTGGTTTTGTTACAATTTTAATGTGCTGATAATATTTTCCTACTTCACTCGTCATTTTTGTCTGATAATGATTTTACTTAAGACAATGTTATCATCATTTTATAAGAAACCATATACCCCTATACAAGTACAAAAACTATCTGGTGATATGAACAAAAACATTTGTTTCAATTTTCAATAATATGCCACATTGATTGTTTTTGAAAGGAAGCGTAGCATACGTCGCCGAAAAGCTCTAAAATATCCCAACAACGGGTCGGGGCAAAGCTAAGCAGTTTTATAGGTTTCTATCTGCCATTGTCGGTTGTATATTTTATGAACGTCAAATGTGTGCGAGCAAAAATTTGCATGAATTCTAATCATATATTTAGCTGTCAATCAAATGAAATAAATATTTTATTGCCTTTCCCTTTCGGCAAAGGACGTCTGTG
>JAQFZG010003916.1:0-12694 GCA_034695465.1 Entomobrya nicoleti | reverse complement strand
AGTTGACCCATTTTAGCGCCAAAGCGATTCAAAGTTGCGATTTCTCTAACAACAAGAATCACAGCGGCATTCAAGTTGCAAAAAATACATTTCTCGTTAAAACAACTATTTAAACAGGTTTTTAAAGCTAATTAGTCGCAAGTTCCCTATATCCTGTTGTCAGGTTTATTTTAAAATATATATTTTTTTGCCCTTTTGAAAAGGTGTCCAGTTTCTGGAGTTTTGTTTCCTTGGCAACCAGGTCAACTTATCTGTGGAGGCGTTTAAAAATGGTTTTGGGAAATTAAACAAGCTGACTTGTTTAAAAATTACCAATTTCTGGGTAACCTAAAATAAAATTGTAAACTACATTTAAAAAAATAAATGGTTTAAAAAAAGGTTAATTCATTTACGTAAAATATTTTAATGTTCATTTAGGTGTGGGATAAGGACTTGTTGGAGATTGAGGAAATTTTAGGTCACATTCAGTTCAATCGGGTTTACCAAAATGTATCGCTGTTCACAGGGGGAAAATTTGGTTAGGGAGCGTTTGTGTATTATGTAATCTGGAATGGGTTTTTGTGGGAGGGATCAAATAATGCCAATAAATAATTCGTAATTGGTGCTTTAATCAAGTTAAGTGTATTGTATTAATAGTTTAAAATTCAACTAAAGTATTGTTCTGTGTTATACTTTTGAGTTTCTTAATTATAAGTTAGTAGTAAGTTGGTTGGTAGTTCATAAAAAAAGATATATATTTTTTAAAGAGTCATATTTTAAAATTCTATTATAAAATTGTATTAAAGTCAGTAATTAGTTGTGAGAAAAAATAATTTTATTAGGTCGCCATTAAAAATTAGATAATTTTCTGAAAATTGATGAAGCTGAGTTGTTAAAAACCGATATTGTTGTTAACCATTAGATGGTAAACTAGCTGAAGAGTTTTTAACCGTTTTGTATTCATATAATTATAAGTTATTTGTCAGTTTATAGTTTTTCGAAGGATTATATTTTTTTTAAAGGTGTTTATTAAAATTGTATTTCAAGTAAAAAACATTTATGCGATAACTTAACCAGAATAGCCAACTTAATTAATTCTTCTTATTGAGTCAACTTAAGTCAACAATTAAAATAAATGATTCCCCGCTAATTTTCTTCTATTTTAATAGACTTCTAAATTTTGACAATTATCTCTCCGAAAAAAACCGTACATTTTTTCCATACGCGTTAAGTTGAGTTTCATTATTTTTTCACTTCTCTTCAAATTTTGACCTTTTTATTATTCTCTTTCATTTTTCGCCATCATCCATTCATCAAATTATTTCTAATAGATTTTGTTGCTTTCTCTGGTCATGTCCTCCTCCTTTAATTATACGCCCATCTTCATCTCCCCTTCTAATTTTGTCGCATTACTGAAATCGATTATATCCTTCGGCTTCCCCAGCACATACCTCGCCGCCATGTGACATATCGAGGTCGCCTCATTCTCCCCCAAGCTGCATACCCCCCGCCCCAATTTTCGAAATGTCCAAAGCATGCTACGTAGTTATCTTCTCCCTAAACTCAGCATTACCCCACCATCGATAAGCTCAGGAGGATTATCCTCCGCAGCTGCCACTAAAGATAACCTCACCAATCATCTCACCTTCATCTCCCATCTCGTTCATCTGCCGTGCATTAATATCTTGGCTGCTCCTTCCTCCTCCAGTTCGAGCATCTGCACCTTCAGAGCTGGCGCCACCTCCATCCCTCTCCCGCTTAAGTTTTTGGAAAAATCTGATCCCAAAGTCAACGAGAAGAATGTTAAATTCTAATATCCAACAACCAACTAAGGATGTGATGTATATGAACGTATACAGTATGTGTCTGTATGTCAGAATCGACGATAAAAAAAATTGCCGTTTATAATGCATGTGACCTTGTGACCCCCATAACTCGGGTCAGGGGCGATATTGAGGAATGAAATGCATACCATTTCGATCAACTGATGATCAAAATCTCATTTACAAAGCATGTAACCGTTAATTGGCCGTTATTCCGGTAACGGTCAACCGTTTGCCCCAGAATCAGTATGATTCCTCTTTAGATTGCTTTATGCTAGCAGTGTAATGTTCGCAAAGCATACTATGTAATATCAGCGTCATGTTCAGTGTTTTGACAACTTGAGCTACGTTGTAGTTTTGTAGGTCGAGTTGTGCTGTGCGAATTTCTGTTTTATACATGCATAGGTAGGTAGATATGTTGTGAACTATTCGGGAATTGGGTAACGCTGGGTAACGCATATAACTTGGCACAACTGTATCATATAGCTTCTTCTGAACTATTTTATGAAGACAACAGTATATAATGTATGTGCTAAAATTACATGTATTGTGGAGTGTGGCAAGGCAATAGACGTCCTCGCAAAAACTGACGTTGAGTGCAGAAAATAAAATGTTTTCATACTGACTCATTTACCTGTCCCATCACCCATGGTTATATATGCGCAGTATAAATGTGCAATTTTTATCATCATTTTTACGTATGAGCTTTTATCTAACGTTCTTGAGTATCATTCTGCACGTAAAATACTTTTCGCCAGTGGTACAATGCACCACTGAACCAGTGCAGTGCAAAAATGTTTATGAAATTTTATCAACTTTCATGCTTTTTCATCATTCTTTACGTTTTGCACAACAAACAGCACACTGCATTGACTCATCTCGTACGTATGCCATATATCTCGTGTATCGTGTATGAAAAGGGAAAATTGTCAGGAGTTAGTTAGGATGTAGGAGTGCTGAGCCCGAGAAAATAGTTGTTCCGGTTACGTTAGTGGAGAAAGAAGTAAACTATTCCAATTTGTGCAAAAAAAAGTGTCGTTCTGCAAGTTTCACTCAATTAAAAAATTCAGTTTATTTGGATCAAATATTATTTGACGAAAAAATGACAAGAAAAAACAAAAGTAATTATTTGTATAAATATATTTTTTTAACTAAATCAACTTATTAGACGTATTTTAGTGAAGTACATGCATTACATTACAAGTTCTAAATTAATTAAAAAAATATATTTTAGAGAAAGGAGGTAGAAAAAGAGACGGAGGGGAAGCTGGAGGGTCTACATCACCTCCAACGTCTGGACAGCAACCAAGTGAAGGACAAGGTAGTGAGCAACAACTTCCCCAGTCGAGTGGTCTCTCTCAAAGTGGGGAATCTGTAACTGAAGGACTGGCAAGGGAAAGTTCCCATGGAATCATGGTCTCCAGTTCCAGTGGTCAGCAGCAAAGACAAAGGTCATTGCAAGGTGAAAGACAAGTTAGTGAGCAACAAAAGGAAAGCATTTCTTCCACTTCCGTGCAAAGTGGAGGAGGAACTTCCCAGCAATCAATTTATGGAGGAGCTGGAGTAAAAGGAAGTGTTGACGTGCAAGCTAAAGTCACTTCTTCAAATTGGAAACCATTTCCTGATACACAACAGGCAGTGGTACTTCATCAGCGACCCAAGGAACCTGGAACATGGGCTTTGAAAAGAATCCCCGTTTCTGTTAACTATTTTCGTATTGAAGGAATCCCTAAAATAATTTGTCAGTACGATGTCCAATGTGCTTTGATTAGAACAGGTCAGCAGGGGACAGGTGCGTCACAGCAACCAAGAAGGGTTCCAAAGGACTTGACGGAAACCCTTTTAAAATGGCTTGTTGCCAATTTAAAATTGGAATCAGGACATCAAGCTATTGCTACCAACTTTTGCAATATTTTGTACACCACCAAAAAACTTGAAGACCTTGGGATATCCCTCCAACATGAATTTACAGTGGCTCAGCTGAAGCAAGCTGAGGTTGTACTCAAGGAGGATGCAGATGAACAGGACACAAGTGTCTACAAAGTCACATTTCAGTTTGCCAATTGTGGCGACACCGGAGGCATCATTGATACAACCCCAATAGCCAATTATCTTGCTGAACATGGCAATCTAAAGGGCTTTACTATGGCGGCATACTTGAGGCAAACTTTAGAAGCGGCCTTCAATGCTTTTACTAAAGGTGTTCCACAATTTCCATTTATTTCCATTGGAAGATCATCGTCCATTGTTCCTTGGGACACTGAAGGTTCTACATTGGGCGAAGGTCTTATGGCTTGGAAGGGAATATCAATGAATGTTGCGATGGGATGGCGGTCATACTTAAACTTGGAAATTACCAACACTGCTTTTGTGACTGGGGCTAGTGTTTCAGATGCTCTAAAAGAAGTATTGAATTTAAGAGATGTGGGGCAGTTGGGGGATGTCAGTGAGCTTGGGAGCAAAATGCTGGAGAAGGCAAGGAGCTATTTGAAATGTAGGCCATTTAAAAATATAAACAATTTTTCACTAATTGAAGGTAAAAAATTAATATTAATTCCTTTGTATATTTTTTGAAGCGATCAAAGTGCAATACAAAGTTGACGGAAAGAAATACACAAAAACTGTTCGAGACGTTTTCGACTTTGGAGCCAATCATCCCGAAACTTTATTTGAATGGGAAGGAAAGCAAGTAACTGTTTTTCAATATTTCAATCGGCGATACAAAGCCAATTTACGATTTCCCAATGGCCTTTTGTTGATGACCTCCAACAATGCTAAAATTCCTGCCGAGTTGTGCACCATAAAGGATGGTCAAAGTGTCAATCGGAGACTTACCGGGAAACAAACTGATAAAATGATACAGTTTGCCAGGAAAACCCCCCAAAATCATTTTGACGATATTCAAAACAAGTTTGAAATGTGTAATTTCAACAATAATCCAATGTTGAACCAACTTGGAGTTCGATTTCCTGATAAAGGGATGCTGAGAATTGAAAATGCTCGGGTATTGGTTTCACCTTCAATAAAATATGGAGATGTAGGTAATCAAGTGGGCCAGCGCATTACCCCAGAACATGGAGCATGGAAAATTTGGGGACCAGAAAAGCTAATATTTTTTCGGAATCCAAGCAAGGTTACAAAATGGGGCTTGTTGGTGGTTGGATGTTCAGCCGAATTCGATAACGACATGAATTACAACCATTTGAAACAATTCATTCGATTTTTGAAGGATGAAGGCAAGAAGAAAGGTGTCCAATTTGAAGGAGAACCTATTGAAAAGTTTGATGGGTACTGTCGGAATTTTGATGACTCTGCTTTAAAAAATCGACAAGTTTTGGGCCAACATTTTTTGAAATTCAAAAATAATGGATGTCAACTTGTCTTGGTGGTGATTCCTGGGAAGAATGATCCCCTTTATGGACATGTGAAGCATGCTGCAGAGATAGATGTGGGGATATTGACACAGTGCGTCCAGCTAAAAAACATTGTTGGACAACCGAGGTTCCCAGGACCTCAGAAATCTCTTGTTCAAAATATTCTTTTAAAATTGAACATGAAGTTGGGTGGGATTAACCATGTGGTTATGCCACCTTTGGACCCCAAGTTGGCGAAGCAGTTCTGTACTTTGCTTATGGACTGTCCAGTTTTGGTGCTAGGGGGAGATGTCACCCATCCTCCACCGGGGTCTAAGAAGTTCTTTGTGGATGGGGAAGATGAGCCTTATGCACCAAGCTATGCTGCCGTCACAGGAAGCTTGGATAAAACTTGCATGCCTTACATGACCGAGGTAAGAGCCCAAAGGAAGGCTGGTGCGGGGGCGGCAGAGGTGATTCAAGATATGGAGAAGATTGTGTTGAAGATGATAAGATGGTTTTTCGAAACGTCGGGAGGAAAATTGCTGCCTTTGAAGATAATTTATTTTCGGGATGGTGTGGGCAGAGGACAGTTTGAAGAGGTCAAGTTAAAAGAAATGATGGCAATTAGAAGGGCTTGTGCAGGGATACCCAAGGTTGTGGTGGAAAGGATTATTGGAACAGGAAAGGTGTATGAACCTCCAATAACCATTTACACAGTTCAAAAGGTAAAATTGGTAAAATATAAGTCTTTATTGGCAAAAAAAACTAATTTACATTTAATTTTTGCAGCGACACAAAACTAGAATTGTTTGGCATGATAGAAAGAATGGGATTAAAAATCCTCCAGCTGGAACTGTCGTTGACACAGATATTGTGGGTACTGGCTTCTTCGTGTGTTCTCATGAAGGATTATTGGTTTGTAGACTTTTATTAATTTGGATGAATATTTTAAATTATTTTTTAGAAAATAATTCCGTTTGGGACAATTTTTTATAGGGCACCAGTCGACCTTGTCAGTACGAAGAGCTCTGGGATGATTCAGAGTTTTCCAATGACGAGATCCAGTCACTGATTTATACACTTTGCCATATGTTTGCAAGGTGTACCAAAAGTGTGAAAATGCCTGCACCAACCTACTACGCCCATTTGGCTGCTGATCGTGCGAAAAAGTTGTGTGAAGGATTTGAGTAAGTTGTTAAATTAGAAATATAATTTTTTGTATGAAAATTAATTTAAAATTAAGGACACTTCCTAAAATTACAATTTTTTCTTTGTTAATTTTTTTCTAGAACGAAATTGGGAAAAGCCACTATTGCTAATTTGAATGAAATGTTAGCTCGGAACCAAGAATTTTGCAAGCGTCATCCAATGCACTTTATTTGAAATCAGTTCATGGTTATCATTTATCATAGTTAACCTTTTGGTCGTTTATTGTTATAAAAATGATATAAATCAATAAAAATTTCAATAAATATACTTACAATTAAATATCAACTACCCAAAATTATTATGTTTAGTTATCTTTTTTGTCACGTGTAAAAAAACTCCAAAAAAATTAGTGGCGATGCCGGGATTCGATCCCGGATCTCACGCATTGGAATTCGGCACGACGCGATCTCTGGTGTCTGGTCTGATCTAAGTAAACGCGGTGCCGCGTACTCAGATCACAGATGTAATATGGCTCAGATCGCCATAAGCACTTCCAGAACTATTAATCGAGTACGGAGGCCTAACCACCAGGCTACATCGCCACTTGAATATCGCATTGAAAGAAAGTCTATTTTTGGAGCAGCACAATTTTCTCACAATGCCCCAACATATGAATATAATTAAAGGTTTGACATTATTTTCTCCTCCTAAAAACTACAACAATAAAGTTCACGAGGTATCTGATAAGTAGAATGGTCGGCCACCACCATACACATACCCGACCAGCTACTAACCTTATAATCTTTATACCTCACCCCAAATCGGATCCCCATTTCCCCCAAAAATACCAAAATTGACATTACCAGCCCAACAGTCAAAATACCAAAGGTACCTTTCAAATTTTCAAACTTGAGCATATCCCCATCATTTTTATCATACATTGAAAGGTACTTCACCTTCGTTCTATTTCTTGCTTTCTCCTCAATCACTCTCTCCTTTCTTATAAATAGCCTGTCGAATTCCAACCACTTGATCATCATTCCCAGGTCAAAGGCCCTACCCAAAACTAAATTGATTTTCTCTTTGTAAACCGCCCCATTAGGAAACGCAAGGCCTAGTGCTATAAAGGATATTATTTCAGGTGCTTGGACAACAGGTGTCTGATCGCTTATGCTTCTATGCGAAACATAATCCACAATTGTGTTCCAGCTCACACAGGCAAAGTGTCGCTGGGTCACAACCTTCTCAAAACACCGGACATCACTATCCTCAAATTCCATTTTGTCGAAAATTGTTCGAAATGTGGGGTTCTTCGAGTTTTTAAACATGGTAAAAGCAGCGCCATGTAGATTCATTAGAGCCACACGGAAATTTGACGAGGCTGCCAAGTCGTTAAAGGAAGTTGGCAGGGTTTCCATGGGAGGATCCAACAAAAATGCTACTAACTTTGATCTATATGCCGTATCGATAAGAAGGACGAAGATAAGCCAAAATGCAGAAAATAACCGGATGCTATTCACCCATTTTCTTAATGAATTTTCTGAAATGGAGGCACCTTGTTCCATAAATGTTCGAAATAAATAGGAAAGTGTATTTGGAGCGGCAGCAATACTCTCGTGACCTATAAATATTCTGAAGGCGACTATAAAAACGCCACAGATTAAACTAGAGATTGTTACTCCAAGCCACATGTCTGGGGTGAAAGGTAGGTAGACTGATTTCCAAGTGTAGAATATTTCAGGCTGACTGGTTGTAAAGGTCAGCCAAATGTAGGTGACTGGTGGGGAAAATGAGACAAGACCGGATCTGCTGTAAACGTGGCCAGTTGTTTGAGCAATGTCAGCACGTCCATTAATTATGTCTCCGGTTGTACCGGTCCATGTTCCATTCTTCAGTTTTCGACCAGTGCCGCCTTCGATGGAAGGGATGTGGTGACCTGTAAAGTTGTATTTGTAGGTGAGATGACCAAAAGCAAAGTGGCTCACCCCACGGGTTCCAGACCATTTTCCAGGGGAGGTCTCTCGAACTTCGAAGGATGTGTGGACCAAAGTGGGTGAGCTGACGGTAAAGACTTTTCCATGGAATGAAGTCAAATGGTCGGGAAATAAGGAGGATTCAGATTGTGGGAAACTTTTTACTTCCGGTTTTCCCCCAACTCCGCAAAAGAAACAAGTGGATATGTAGTTTGAGCTGAGTAGACCCACTTTGTTTTTTACTCCAGAGGCTATAGGTTCATTCCTGAAGAGATCAAGCATTTGGGAGTCCTGTGTTGGTGGAGATGATGACAAGGAAGTGTGAAGTATAAAGTAGTCCTGGTCACGATGAAATATTTTGGAGAATTTGCCCAAGTCTTTGAAAATTACTTCATTTATGACTTGTTTGAGTATTGGTACATCTACAAAAATTAGTACGCAAGATTGCTGATGTCTTGGAAGATGAAGGAGGGAACGGTGAAATGCGTGAAAAGTTTTGTTGTTCCTGTCCACATCTTCGTTTATTGTTAATGTTACAACAATTTTGGTACTTTTACCAAAAGTTGAAATTTTATCTGTGGTTGATAGATTTGAGTGATTGGTATATTGAAGGGTAAAAATGGAGCACAGTTTAAGCTCTGTTTTGGTTTCAATATTAGGAAATATTGAATTCTCTAAAGTTATCTCCGAATTTTCTGATACTGCCCCCGCACAAATTGTGTATGGAATGTATATAGCAATTAGAATAGCCAAAGCATGGCAATAATTTACAAAAAGAGAGTTCATGTTCACAGAAATCTCCAAAAAAAAATATACTTTACTGAAACATGGTATAGAAAAGACTATTCATTTTCATCTCAGCTTTAAAACTTTATATAGCCCAAAAATTCTACATGGGATATTATACTTTCTCGATTTCAAATAAATTATTGACACATTTTCTTTATCCACCCACACACGTGTGTCAAACGTAGTTTTAAATGAAAAGTGAAAATAATTTATTGACACTGATTTAAGAATCGTGACCTCTTCTTGGTAAATTCACATTTTATTATACTATACATACTTAAATATTATGGATCGACTTGTAATTGTTTTTTCATCATTATTTTTACACGCTCCAAGCAGGCAGACATGCAACTTGCTCGTAAAAAGTCAACTTGTCATGTTCATGTTGGCTAAGTTGATTCATTAAAAAATATTAAGTATACTTAAAAGTTAACAAGTTTCGTCTACTAGGTAACTATAAATGCTTATTATACAAGATGACAGGTTGTGTAACTGAACCTATTTAAAAATTCTTTTTTTTTGGTTACCTTCTTACTTACCGTCATAAATTTCGAAGCAAAAAGTGGATAATAATTCTTTCACTTTCTGCTCGTCTGTCGCTTTTTGATTATGCATGGCTTACGTGTCAAAATTATCTACTTAACCAACACGAGCACATAATGTCATATTTAATTCAATACCTTATTTACTCAAATTGTTCACATAAACAATGCAAATTTTTCTAAAATTCTTTGGAAATGGGAGTGCCAAGTTAGGATTTATTTTTAATGTGCATTATATACTGGGATTTGACTCCATCCAGTCGTCGTCAGCAATCAAGGTTTTCAGCATAAAGTTACACAAGTGTAGAAAAATATGCGCTGTGATCTAATTAATGGTCGTGATCTTGATAATTAAATCTTGGTTATGGAGTGGCCCATTATAGCTATCAGATTAAGAAGCTCCCACTTATTACGAAATATATTTTACAGTTATGCTTTTTGAAGACAAACCAATTACAATTTTTCCCATGAGTGTTTTTAAACGGTCATGTGCCAAACGATGTAGGTGTAAACGATGTAAAACTATAAAATTTATGACAAAAGGTGCTAAACCAAAAATTACCCTATTATTGCCACGAATAATTAAAAAGTTACTAGACCTTTACCCGTGCCGTAAGTGGACCCATTACATTATTACATGATGGTCTTTTATCTAGCGTGTGTTGCGTCGGTATTTAATTGTCTTTTACTTGGCATGACACGACACGACCTACTATGAGTACTATGTATATCAATCAGTTACGATAAATCCAGTAAACGACTTCATTTAACAAGACTTTTCTTTTTAGTCCAAGTTACGCCGCAAGTGTATTCTAAGAAATGACTCAATTTTAAATTAAATTTACAGTTTACAGAGTAAATTGGTTTTTTTTATTGGAACGTGTTAAAATTAAGCTTAGAGGATTTACTAGTTACGGCAATAGCCTTAATTAAAAAGTTTACAAAATAACTAACTTTGCTCTACTTAAAATTTATTTTAAACTATTAGCAATGTAAAGTAAATGTACTTACTTAAAAACTTAAATAAAAAAGTAAAGTCATTGTTCATTTAAACACCTCATTGTATATAACCGCTATTGTACCATGTAAAACATTTGTTTTGGATTATATTTATGATTATGACTTCAAAATGTTCATTTAATACCATTCTAGCACGTACACCAGGAAATGTTCAAATTTTTAACAAAAACATTTTATGTTCATTAAAATTATAAATATTTATTGCTTCATGTTGTTGTATGTCTAAGCTGTGCCGAGAGCCGACGAGCAATTTGTCAAGCAATTACTTATGCATACAAACTTGTACATTTGTACTTTTTAAGTACCCGCATAGCAAAGAGACGCCGAGTAAAGGCTTTACCGCACGTAAACGCATCAAGTACCTTCAATGGCTTAATGCAAGCTCTCAAGGCGTTAAGCTTGCATTTAACAAACACACATATAGTACATACATACAAACTGAGAAAGTATGAAAAATGGATAAAATTAGATTGTAAGCTGTAATTGTTGTATTGTTCTTGTAGTTGGAAAGAAGGATAAGCTGAGCCTGTATGTAAATATTGGAGGAAGTCAAAGAAAGGTAGGCAGGTAGGTACCCTCACAAGTCGGTATTTTAATATCACGCGCACTGAACTGACATTTCACTCAAAAGTTGACAAACTTGTCAGAATGCGTTTGTAACTCTTCCAGTCAGCATCACAGCTCTAAAGCAAATACTTCTCGAGTAAACGTGTAAGTGTAATTTTTAAATCATTCAACTACTTTTCAAATATATTGCCCCAGTTGTTATTTAATTTAAGTAAACGTTAGAAATCCATGCAAGAAGTCAACAGTGACAAGTGACAAATAACTCAGATCAGTTGAAAAATCCTAGTTTTGTGAAATAATTAATCAAAATGACGGTTGGTGATTTTGAGAATCAGTTTTCTGATGAGCGACTTGCACATTTGGCTCAGCAAGTTTTATCCAACAATTTGGTAAGTTTGACCTTTTCTTATTTTTAATTTTTATAATTAAATATTCCATCATTGTTTTTGCTCCATCATCAGTTTAGGTATTTTGTTTACTAATGTTTTTGTGCAATTTTTTCAGATCCTCCAGCAAATTTCCATGCAGTGCTCTTTTGATGACCTCAAGTCATTCCGCTTGGTGTCCACTTGGTGCCATGATGCTACGCTGGCTACGTTTAAGAAGAATGCAACTGTTTGCCTTGGTCCATTTCACGGATGGGGAAGAATTAGCGTCCAGGAATTTCTGGGTCGATGGGAGACATCTGTTGACAACTTGTCAGTTAAATTGTTCCAGAACTTCAGACTGGAGTTCGCTTCCCTTCCACCACACAACTTAACCAATCAAGACATGAACTCAAATGCAGAGTTCAATTTTTGGAAGACCTGTGGTCCAAGCGTGAAGCATTTGCATCTGAAACACTGCAAATTCGACCAAAAGAAACTGGCTAATGTGCTTTGCAACCTGGCTCCCAATTTGGAGTCACTTGTGATTGAAGGCGAAAAGAAGAAAGTGCGACCAAGTGTTCAAATGGAGGATTATAGCTTTTTGAAAACCCAAACCAAACTGAAAGTGCTTCACGTGTGGGGTCGCCTCCCATTTCCAAACTGGCAATTTCTCAAGTACTTTCCTAACCTGAAGGAAATCAAGCTTAGCAACTTTACTGACGATAATCTCACTCAAGACCTGAAGACACTCAGAAAGGAAGAACAAGGAAACATTCTGAATTTGGAGTGCCTTGACCTAATTCAAACTCAGCAGAGTATTGGTAGCCTCGCGGAAGCTCGCCTCCCCCTCAAACATCTGAGCCTTCGAGTGGATCGTGATTTGAAGGAAGATGACCTTCGTAGCATCATGCTTTCCCAAACTGCAACACTTCAGTCGCTCCATTTATTCCGGTCTCCGCTACCAAACTCGGCTCCACTTTGCTCCTCCGCCCTTCAAGTCAACTTTTCTTGTCTGAAGGAACTCCACTTGTGGGGCACTGTGGTCTCCAGTTTCAACTTTCTCAAATGGATGCCATCGCTGAAGACTCTTGTGGTGGATCTCCTCTGCTTCGACAAGAGGTTTGAGAT
>JAQFZG010003915.1:0-12694 GCA_034695465.1 Entomobrya nicoleti | reverse complement strand
AGGGTGGGCTGGGGACAATAAACCCATGGGTTTAATGGGGGTTTTAAAGCCCAGAATAAACCCAGGGCCCACTCTGCCTCAACCACTACACAAACACGATTTCGATCAATTTAACGCATTGGAAGAGGAATGTAGGCTGGTTGGTATCTTGTGTTCACTCGTTCATTAGTCATTACCAATTCAACTTTGTAACTTGATAGTTGTACGTAAATAACACTTCACTTTTGCTTTGGTTACGTGGAGGGAAAGGTTACTTTAATTTGAAAATACAATTTCTTAAAGTGAGAAATACAATTACATTGAAAATTTTCGATTTTTAGGAAGGCAGTGACACGAAATTTGGCAAAAGGCGAGAGACTTGACACAGCTTGTCAGATTGAAACATGGATGGCCATGGTAATTCAAAATGCGAATAGTTATGACCAAATTCAAAGTAGCATACAACCATCTGTCATTATATAGCCACCCCATAATATACAGTACACGTAATCGCTTTTCCTTACTATCAGTAAATAAAAAGTCCGCAAGTTAAAAGGCTCGTCGAATAAACGACTATTATAAACGATTTTCCACTAAACTGAAAAGTTTGGGATAAGGTTGTGTTTTCTAAAAAAATATAAACCTTCCTCTGCAAAATACATAATTTGCCATGTTGCAAAAAGTTTTCTCTCGTATAACAATGAGTTTACAAAGTCACGATTGTTTTTATCCTTTCTCGATTTTAAAGACCTCCTTATTTAATCTTCGAAATCTTCCGAATTTTAACGGGTATTGAAAAACGTTTTCACATAAACGAAAACATAAAGAAGTAAAATTAAGGAAAACATATTATAAAATGACGATATTCTAAAATAACAATTGTTTTTTCACTTCCAAAGTTTCCACTGAAGAGGCGGATGCTGACAATAGGAAAACAAAACCACAGAATATTTTTGAAAGGTGTCAGATCAATGGACCCAGAGATATGGACAATGAAGGTAATTGAATATACCACTGCGTTGGATTGATATTGTAAAAATTCTCTGTCACCACTAAAGTAGTCGTCATTTAAGGGAATGCTTGTTAAAAAAGTTTCAGGAGGGATATTGTATGCCCTAATTCAGTGCTCAATAGATGTGAAAGTAAATATTTCATTTGTTTACAATTCTTTGCTCATATGCAAAAGTTAAAATATATTTTGAAGATCGTGTACTAACGAAGGATAATCTCCAACGTATTAGTTCAGATCTGCTTTATATTTTCACCATCGTTAGGTACTAATATAACACAATTATTCCCCCAAACCATTGGTTTCCATAGCCACCCAACAACTGTAAACTGTAAAGCTTCTTAATTATCCTTGAAAACTATTTTATTTGTTCGTACGGAAGGCTAAAATATACTAAGAACACTTAAAAGAGCTTAATGTTGCACTAATAAGATACAAAAATATTTTATGGACAACGTAATGCCTCAATTACAAATTACAAGTTTGAAAATTTGTGCCTGGACGAGCATAGAGAAATGAAACAAACGGTAGTTCGATTCGACTGCCGTAACTAAGCAATTTGAAATCTTTGGAAAATACCAAAGCAATATTTTCTAGCTTTACAGCGATTTGGCCTTATGTTCTTCCATACTATCTCAAAACCTACAAAAGTTATAAAAGTTGAACCTTGACTCAACAAGACAAAAGCACTGATGAAATATCCAGGCATATGTATGAATTATATTCTAAACTTGAATTCGTGCAAATTGCAAAGTTTGATCATCTTGACAGTTGATTTTATCTTAACTCTGCACGTTGAAGCCATCAAAGTGATTTGATGACTTCCTGTTAGGGGGACGAACTCCAAAAGGATTATTAAGATTAGCTAGATATTGTGTTGGTAAATTTTTTGAAGGTGTCGTAAAATGCAATGGTTTGGGGATTAATCATCTTATATAAGTACCTATGACTATAAAATTCGTTGGATTTCATTCCTCGTATTATAAATGTGCACTTTTGTTTTCAAATATATTATCTTGTATTTAAAAAATTGGGCTTTTAAAAACTTGTATGGCCAAACCACTTACCAAAATCTATAAACTAAATCTTATTTCAATCAAAAATCGTTCGTTTTTGAAATTTTGCATTAGAGTCCTTACCAAACACTACTATTTATCTGCCTGCCATTAACACAAATATCAAAGAGGGTTAATTATCGTTTACTGATTAAGCCTCGATAGGAATTTCCTTTCCAGGTCCACAATAGAGCATGCACGAGTGAGCTCTCACATTTACCTCCCATGTTAAAAAAATATAATCTAAGAATTGCTACTACTTGTTGGTTTATTAGCGGATTTTGTTGAAATTAAGATTTCTGTAATAGTTGGAAATTCTGGAACAGGAGTTATAGACTACATTTTATGTAGAAGTATCAGAAAAACAGTTTAAAAAGCCAATTCTAGAAACAGTCGAAAATGTGAAAATTCCTTATGAGCTTTCCATGTTTAAAAAATTGGGTCTTTGAATTGCTAATACTCGTTGGTTTATTTACGGATTTAGTTGAAATTAAGATTTCTGTAATAGTTGGAAATTCTGGAACAGGAGTTATAGACTACATTTTATGTAGAAGTATTAGAAAATATTATTTTAATCCAATAAAGAAAAAAATCAAAAAATGTAAACGACACGGACGATAATTATAGTAAAGCAGAATGTTATATGCATGGCTTTCTAAACTCCACCTACTATGCTCGTTGGGGCCTGAGTAAACACGAATTCCCTAAGAATCTTAAAATTCCAAAATCATTTTGCGGTGAAATCAGTTTACAATTTGTATTTGAGGTCATTAGCAGAGCGTAAAATAGGCGCTAAATTTGCGTGCTAAGTCAGTGGCTTTAACTAGCCTCGCTCTGTTGCGAATTTCTCTCCTAATCGGGAACAAATTTTTTTATGCCCTGCTGGGAACAGCAGTTGACTTAACACGCAAGTATAGCACGCATTGGACATTGAATTTTGTGGATCCCCCGGGCAGAAAAATATTCTACTTTGTGAGAGACTCTAGATAAAAATGAGGTTTTGATCATCATATGTGTAGAGCATTCAAAGTTACAACTTTCCTAGCGGTATCATTTCGTTTCAACTAAGTTGTTTTATTTCTTTGCATCAAAATTTCAGCTAATCAAAAACCGAACAAGTTCCCATGTCTTATCAACCTCTCAAGATCTTATTCATCGCAACAAAGCACAACTGGCGACTGGCGTTGTTTTAAGGAGTATAAAAAGACCTATACATTGAATGATATAGAAAGCAAGGGTTTAAATTCATTCTTGCAAGAATACAGAAATTCGGGCGGCAATGCTGCAAAATATATTAGAGAGACAAACCAAAACTTAACGAAAGAGTTGATGAAACGTTTGTTTGCATCATTGAAGAAGATGGAAGCGGCCGAAAGGGATTTTGATTTGTTTAAAATTGAGTTCTTTGCCATGGACGAGGAAAGAAATGCCGACACTGACGTATTGAAAGCGCCCATTGTGAGAAAAGTACCTGCGGATTGGAATGTTCAACAAAAATGGAATGAGTTAAATTATCATATTGAACGACATGGATTTGCAGTAGAAAGGTATGGCCGTAGATTAAAAAATCAGAACGTCATCATGTTCAAGGTGTCTCAAAATTCTTATCGTTGGCTACAGGTAGCTAACAATCTCTACATTTTGAGCAAAAATGAACTGTTGAAGAAAATTAAAGATATTCGTGGTGAAGCCGACGAAAGAATGCGACAAGTCTGTCCATTCGACACTCATTCAGAGGCTAAAAAAGTAAAGGTTGAACACTTGCGAAAACTAATTTTGCGTAATCGAGCGAAGTATCAGTTTCGCAACATGAAACGCAGGTACGATGGCTTGAAAAAAACAAGAACGTGTACTCAGGTGTTTAGGTTGAAAGGTCTTTACCTAAGCAAATTTACCCTGCCTTTACTGCAGATCTATGCTGAAAAGGTAGCTCAAACCATAAATTTTGTTCGGGGACAAGTACTTTACAATGCTTATAATGAAAAGCTGACCAAGTTTGCATTACTGCAGGCCGTCATCTCAGGAAAACCTGTTAATGGCTTACTGGAAAGGAATCGGCACCACAAGCTTAGAGTCAAAATATTGCAACAAAAGTTGCACACATTAAATACTATCATTACAAACCTCGCGAAATTTGGTGTCACTCCAAAGAAGTGCCTACTAAAGCCTGCGCGTGGTAAATTACGCTTATCATGGTACCCACTGGCATTTTCCCAGACCAGGTACAAAAAGCGTGTGGTATGGTGCCCTTTAATCTAATGCAGTTTTCAAAGTAGAGTTTTTTACCACAGGTCGGTATAAAAGGGTCAAAAAGGTATTAGGGCCTGACGAAATTCGAAGAATGATATTAGCCAAGTTTTTAGTCGACCTAAAGTAGTTTTAAATGTTTACTTACAAAACGGTTTAGTTAAAAATTTAAACCAAAATTATTTTGGTGCCATCGATTTTCAAGAATTTGTAAAATCGAATTTTGTTAGAAAAGACCAAAATCCATTTTCTGTCTGTTCTAAACCTTAACCAAACATAACCTTACTAAATGCAACAATTCACAAATGTGATGGGTGGAAAGAAAATTAAATGCTAGTGATGAAAATTAGGAATAATAATACTTTAGTGTCTAGGCGTTACAGTAAAATTCGACAATACATTATGGCTGATGATAAAATCGATTCAGATCAAGATGTGTTGGCAAAAAGGCTCTTTTATTGCGTTCCGTTTACTAAACAATATCGATTTATCGGTTTAAGATGGGATTGATCAATTTGTTAGACATTAAGCTAAACTTAACTTCGGTAGGTACCATTCATGCTGTACAATATCATCCCTGCCACGTGGATAGTTGCAACAAAAAAGTTAGTGTGAAATAACGGACATAAATAAAGTTGAAAGGTGATTATACAAAATGCTTTATATTCGCCATGCCCTTCATTATTTTTGGCGGTTGGTAGTTTATTTCCATGGAAATGCTTATATCTTCAAATAACTAAACAAAATATGTGGTTAGTAGGTTAGTGTAAGGTTATTTTATTTTTATAGGGGTAAACTATGACTCATTAAAGCAAAAAATTAATCTGTGAGTTTTCTCCAGAGAAATCTGAGTCTGGTTTACTGCAATATTTTCAAGTTTATGCAGAATACGTTTTTTATATATGGTATTATGAGAACAAAAGCGCGACATCATCGAGAACATAAAATTGTAAAATTCAAAGAAATTGTAATGCAGTTTATTTATTGATAAAATTTTGCAAATATTTTTCGTGAATTCTTTTACAGGCCGTCGTATTGTCATAAAAATATGAACTGAAACATTAATAAATCGCCGGTCAAATTAGCTTATTCTGTTATTTTAATGATGAAAAATTGTGCACGAATTAAAAGCTCTAACTTTCTTGGATGCTGCATAGCGTATCATGGTTCAAGTATTTTTGCAAAAAAATTGCTGGGGTAAAACAGGTTCAACTAGAAAATGCATGCAGCTATTGAGCGTAACAGAAACTTTATTAAGGTAATCTTTTAAGGTCAATAATTTTAAATCCAGTGAATTTGGTGACAGATGGGACTTGAATGTTAACTTGTTAACGAATGTGAAAAGATTAAAAATAGTGTTTAAATAATAACTAAAAGTAAGTTAATTAGAATTGATGTTAAACTGTTAAGTTGATTAATAAATAAATAAACAATTTATCAAGCTGTAAGTTGTGTAATAAAAGGAATTGATATTCTTCCACTAAAATGTTTGTAAAATATTCTAAATGTAAATGTTTTCAAAAAGGAGCATTTTGTCCATTTCACGTTCGCGCTATATTTTGTCTTTTATGTAGCCATAATACAAATTACGAATGGAGTGTTGGAACTGATCATCAAAAGAAAGCTGGAAAGTAAGATTACGATGGCGGCCATAACGACAGAGCTAAAACAAATCAGCGAATCTGATTCCCAGGCATATTTGTGTCAAACTTGAGCGAAATCGACATAAAAAATCCTTACAACCAAACTATTTTCTGCAACCTTGTACTACCGTTTGCCGGACCTTGTAACCCTAGGGGTCATTTTTTAACTTCAAGCGATTTAATCAAGGGAAGATTTCGATTGCGCTGTCTAAATACACACCGTGTTCGACTTTAACAAAGACTTCTTGATCATCATCAGCTTCTTCTAGTACCTTCACGTATCTTCAAATACTGTTTTTGTCACACTAAATATGAAAAGTATTAGTACCTTGCTAAAACCCCATAATGTAAGGCATGCTGAAGCAATGACAATGCCAAATCATTGCTGACGTGTAACCTTTTTTGTTCATTCACCTTGAACATTAACTTGATCTGTCCACTTAAATATATTATTGTACATGTACTACACACTTGATTTCAGCCAGTTACCACAGCTGTACAAATTTACCTTGTACAATATTTCACGTTTACTTTATGACTGAATTACTAATTTTCGTATCCGGAGACTCAAATTATTCTTTTTTAATCATATTATATCTGAAGTGTTAGAGTGATCATTCTTTACATATTTTAATCAGTTCATAGTTTTTAATTCATTCATAGTAGTATTCATTAATAGCTTGATCCTTTGTTTCCTATATTTAACAAATCGTTCTATTACTATACTAGCAGTTGTCCTTCGCATTTTCTGAACATATTTAACAAATGCCATCGCAAACAGGTATCAACATTACCATTTGCATACAAAAGTTCAACTTGGATCTCAGAGTCAACGACACTATTTCATAATTCATAAACGATTAAGATTTCTGTTTTTCGATAAAATTTCATGGTATCAAGCTCCAATTTAAGTTATAGATAATGATCCTGATTACGCCCTTCTTTACAAAGCCACACTCAAATCGTACAAATGTAGTGTATGTCAATTGACATAACGAGAAATAATTTGAGGACTTTCAGTTTTAAATCGAGAATAAATTTCCATATTTGCAACTTATCCTCGTCGAATATGATAATTTAACTTCTACTGCGTTTTACTTGAAATTCTTTAAGCAGAAGTCTCCAGGAAAAATAGAAGTAATTGCCGGGAGGATTTTTATTGCATAAGCATTGTTCAAAAATTGATTAGCTGCTTCTTCTATAAATTGTTGCATTCATTTTTTATCAAATCTGGCTTCTTCCACAATATGTCGTAGATTGCTGGTGTTGACACCTATGATCATTTCAATTTTACCAAGTTTAATTGAATTAATATTATCTGCCAATATCCATAATGTACACGAGGAAGAAACCGTGTGAATGACACGACATCGATGATGTGGATGCATTTTTCTTTCTATTATTCACCTTAACCTTTACTCTGTCCACAATACCAAAATGCACATTGCCAACTTACTTCGTGCTTGTCAGCCAAAAAGGATTTACGTGTCCTGTGACTTGTAACAATTTGTGCGACTCGACCTTTTAATTCTTTACTTTTACACAGGAAATTTGCTAATTGACTAAGATGAATAAAATCACTTTTTGACTACTCGAAAACCAAATTACTCGTCTTTTTCATACCATTTTATTTCTGCAAGTGTGTCGGTAATTTAATGAACAGTTACCATTTTTCACATATTTTCATCATTTCATCAGTTAAATTCATTTTGAGTCGTTCCATTTAAAAAACGTGGTCCTTCGCATCATTTTGAACATACGTAAAAATCAAATCGAAAACAAGCTTTAAATGTGCTACTAAACGCGTAAGATCAACACAGCTATCTTGACTTCCTTACATAAACCGATCTATTTGCTATCTGTGTCATATACGATAGTTTCGATACGATATGTCGTATACGAGGGGCCCAAAATAGTTGTTTGTAAGTATTGGTACCGGCTAGTTAATTTAACCTCTAAAATACAGCATCATGTTCAAAATTTACAAGAGGACTGAAATTATGATTACAAATTACCTCTTATTTAGTTTAAACATTTCATAGTTTCCATGGGTATTATAAAAGTGTATTTTAAATGTGTCACTTTGTGTAAAAGGTGGGCTATACTGGTAAAATAGTAAGAAAAAATCCTGACTAAAAACAAGACAGTAAGTGTACTTCTGTATTTTACATTGCTAAAATATATGTTATATGACTGAATGCTGCTGGTTCAATAGATGACTCAGCGTGACAAATTTTTCTTGGAAGCTAAAATATTCTAAACTTCGTTGGCAACTACACGTACTAACATTTTTGAACAATAGCCAGAAGACACGTCGATGTTACGTGGACGAACATTTTTAAACAGTGTCGAAATTCATTGCTATGTGCCAACCCAAGCACTCTGTAAGCTAGCAGTTGTCGAAAAAATAACTACGCGCATGCACTCAAAGATACTTTCATAACCCAAACCATTACAACTAAAACCATTACCACTATGATCAATTTTCCTTTACTGAAACAGGAATGTAATTTTTTTGTTGCCTTTTGTTTACCACATCATTTCCAATTCAACTTTGTGACTTAATGGTTGTACAGAAACAGCACTTCCCTTGAGCATTAGTTTTAGTTACTTGGAGAGTAAGGTTATTTTAATTTGATCATAAAATTGATAGTGAGCTTTTTCCAAACCTGAAAATTAAAGTGTGAAGTTAAATTATCTTGGAATTTTGTCCGACAATTTGAAATTGTAACGACATTGATTTGTTTAAGTTTGTTTGTCACTTTTCAAGATCCATTGAAAAGGCAGTGACTCGAAAACGCGTATCAGATTAAAGGTATTGAGCAGAGAAATGGATAGCGTTCAAGGTAATTGAAAATACGAAAGGATATGATTATGACCAAATCTAAACTGTCCTAGAACTATGGGTCAATGAATAACTGCCCCAAAATATACAGTAAACGGAATAGGTTGCCCTTGTCTTGATTTAGTGTTATAGATTTCTAATCATCTGATATTTCCGAAACTGGCAATCATCTGTTGATAATGCCATATAAATAAAAAATCCACGAGTTGTAGGGCCTGTCCAATACATGAGGTCACTATATTAAAAATGACTTTTCACTACACTAAAAAGCTTCGGATCGGGTCATCATGGCCGAACGAACTAGTTTTAAATTTTCCAAATACAAAGCATTTTTGTTCTCTATGACTTCAACCAACGTCGTATTTTAAATTTTTCTAAGGAAGTGTTTTACTACGCTGAGATCTATTCTTAAAGAGTTTAAGTAGTTTTCTGGATTTTTTTTTGTAAATCCCTTGAAAAGCTGGATCTAAAGCTTAATAATTGTAACTTTTGTTTTCAAAAAATCTTTATTTTGAACTTTGTTGCGTGCAAAGTTCCCTGTGGTATTGAATACACAATTTCGATAGCCTTTAAAAAAGTGAACTCATACAAACACAACTTCAAAATTCTATTAACATCCAGGTTTTTATTATAACTTATCGGTACGTTGATAAGCTATCTTCAAAGAGCAAGGCATCTAGCGCAGATGTTGCATTCGTCAAACTAGTTGACCAACAAGGATAACTTTACAAAATTGCGAGTGGTATTTATACTACTTCCAAAAACATTAAAAAATATCTAATGACAAAGACAGGAAATGAAAGCTCTAAAAATAGCTTTCATCAAAAACGATACCAAAAGAAATACTGGAAACTACATATTAGCATAATACTGAACCTTTTTGTTTGGCATTTATTGTTGGCATAGATCAGTTGAAATGTTTTGACTGACATAATTTTGATACCTAATTCTTTCTAGTTTTTATTTATATCAAACTTACATTGCAAAACTCTATATATATTTATTTAACAAGAGCGGCCTTCTTTATTGGAAAAGCCTTACATAGCTAGGTATAAGGCAAACATGATATTTACGGTAATTAACTATCACGATTGTTTGTCACTTCAAAGATTCCATTGAAGAGGCAGATGCTACCAATGTGGAAGTAAAACCGCAGGAGTTTTTCAAAACGTACCAGAACGATGGACCTGAATACAGAGACAATAAAGGTAATTGAATGTCCCATAAATATGATATTTTAGCAATTCTGTCACTAGTATAGTAATAATATTTTAAGGAAGAGCTTATTGCATATATTTTAGAAGAGATTCAATGTTCGAGGCATGTGAACATAAATATTTATTTGTACACAGTTCTGTGTTTATATTCAAAAGTTAACATATATTTTAAAGGCATACTATTTAATATTCCAATATTATAGCTTTTTCCTCTACTTTCTTCCGCAACTTAGGTCTTCAAAAATTAATTGCGTGCCTCTGTTTACTCCCTTAAATATTTTAAAAAGCTACTGATATTTTGCGTCAGAATGTGAATTAAAGTTTAAATGCGATTAACTTTTTATGAAACTGGTCACTCATCTTGTTTCAATTGTCAATTGGAAATGTCTCAATAATACAACTAGTATTGTGGCGTAGCCCAATCCCAATCTGTAGATATATGGCTCACAAATCACTTTTTCCACTAATGTTTACATGATTTATTAAATGATTTACAGGTTTTACAGAGAAAAATGTTCGCTATTTGGCAAACACCACCAAAAACCCTATTAAGAAGAGGCGATTACTTGGGTACACAGACGTTATAGGTAATCAGATATTAGATCTGATATAAAGTATTCATAATTTGAACGTAATTTTAAAATTTCAAATTACTAAATGGGGATTATTTAAAATTTTAATGGAAGTGTATTGTAACCTCTTGAACACTGCATTTTACGTTGTTTCGAATATGTGTGCTTTCTGTGATTTTCAAAACGGCAATTCAGAAATTGAACGCTTTTAGAAAATAAATCCTTTAATTTTGAGCTTTTCTTTTGAATCACTAACAAGGTCTACTATGTATCTGCCCGGAGAATCCAATATTAAAATGGATTAATTAACATTTACTGATTATAACTCTGAAGCCATTTAACTGCGAAATTACTGTTTACAATTTTTTATTTGAGGTCAAAAGAGCGTCCCTTGCACGATTGACATGAATGTGATGACAAGACGAGCATCGACCAGCAATTTTCAAAGAGAGGGGTGTTACCCGCACACCTGGAGAACCTTCCATCGCTTGTGGAACCGAGACACCGAGGTTTTAGGTTCAATGTTGTCGGACTACAGAAATTCTGTCGGCAATGATGCACAATACGTTAAGGAGGTTGACCGAGAATTAACGAAAGAGTTGAAGAAACGTTTTCTTGCATCACGGGATAAGATGGAAGCAGCCCAAAGGGATTTGTTGTCGTTTGAAAATGAGTTCACGCGTCCGGACAAGAAAGGCAATTTCGAATTTCGAGTACTGGTTCCAAACACAAATGAACCTGTGTTTTCGAATGTCTACGAGAAATGGAATGAGATAAATTTTAATATTGAGCGACATAAATTTGCAGGAGAAGGCTTCGAACACCGATTAAGATATTTGAACGTGATCTTGTTTAAGGAGGGAAACGTATATCGTTCTCTCCAATGTGTTAGAAATTTCTATATTTTACACAGAAATGAATTGTTGAAAAGTATTAAAGACAATGACTCTGAAGCTAATGAAACAATTGAAAAGGGCGGTTCGTTCGGTACTTTTTCCAAGGCTAAGATAGAAGAGGTCGAAAATTTACGAAAAAAATTGCTACGAAATCGAGCAAAGCATCAGTTTCGCAATATGAAACACAGGTACGATGGCTTGAAGAAAACAAGAACTTGTACTCAGGTTTTTAGGTTGAAAAGTCATATGACTAGATTTACAGCACTCCACATGCAGATTTATACAGAAAAGATAGCCCAAACCATCAATTATATTCGTGGACAAGTACTTTTTAACGCGTATAATGAAAAACAAACTAAGTTTGCATTTAGTACTACCCTCGTGTCAGGAAAACCTCTGAATGGCGTATTAGCAAGGTATTACAACCATAAGCAAAAAGTCAAATTTTTGCAACATAAATTGCGGAAATTAAATTCTATCATGAAGAAGTTGGAGAAACTTAATTTCACTCCAAAGAAGTGCTTACTAAAGGCTGCACGTGGTAAAATACGCTTATCCTGGTATCCACTGGCATTTTCCCCAACTGGGTACAAAAGGCGTGTGGTATGGTGCCCCTTAGTCTAATACAGTTTTCAAAGCAGGGTGTTTACTGCGGGTCGATAAAAAAGAAATGAATAGGAAAATATCGATGTGTCGGTTTTAATATGGGAACGATCAATTTGTAAGCAAATTGACTTTCAGTAGTACAATGAAAATATAAAACAGCAAAAGCTCGGAACAATTTACTTGAGTAATTTCAATGCACATATTTTCTAACAGGGAAGCAAAGCAGAATAAAAAATGCGTGTTTTTTCTTCGTCTTTTAATCATAAGCGTTCATGTATATGCATTTCGGCAACAAAACTGGTGCTTTGGAAAACAGAAAAATTAAGCAATGGTTGTAAACAATGTTTATTGCATTTGTTGTAACATTTTGTGCTTGTTACACCAACCTTTTCTGTCATTTTTAGTTCAATAGGTCAATCAATTATGCAATAAATTTTGTTGCTCATGTATACAGCATGTAATCGTATTCCCGTGTCATTTTCTCAAATTTACCCATTTTTACCTCCCTTTCCAAAAAAAAAAACTATTGGGTTTTAGAATCTAGTTACTTATTATTAGGATTCTCGGAATCCTATTGAAAATGCAATGTACGTATAGTGTATGTTGGTTCCGTGTGTCCGTCCGT
>JAQFZG010003914.1:0-12694 GCA_034695465.1 Entomobrya nicoleti | reverse complement strand
CTGTACTCTGTACCATTTTGAAATGAGGGATTGATCATCCTGTAAACTTTTCACTATCCCGGCAGCAGCTTCACTTGCTACTATTTTTTCATACAAAGTTAATATACTCTTCTTTAAGTTTCTTTGCTCTTCATCGTCAATATTAGCAACAGTAGAGATCTGGGTTGATGATGATGATGATGAAGATGCATGAGGTGCTACAGGTGGCTCAGCAGGTGCTGGTGTCGTAGTAGCAGTTGTTGAAGCTCTGCTCCTTGTAGCCCTCGTTGGAGTAGGTTCCGACTCAGACAAGCCTTCCGAGTCTCCAACTGACGGAGGCTTGCTTCTCTTTTCAGCCATGGGGGTTGATGATGTGGAAGTCCTAGCTCTTTGCGCTCTGAAAAAAAGATTAGAATTTAATAAATAAAAAGACTACTTTTTATCATCTCAAAATCCATTTATAAACTAATTACCTTGTTAGCCGTTTCCCATCCGGCGACTCTTCATTATCATCCCCATAAAATCGAGTCTTTTCATCTTGCAACTTTTTAACACGCAGCTAAAAAATAAAATAAAATAATTTTTTATATAACACTTTGATAATCAACATTTAAAATGTAAATTAATTCTTTAAAAAATATCCAACACTAACCATTTGTTTAGAAGTTCTAGGCTTCTTCTCCTTTCCACCAAACGACGACTCCGACGCAGCCTTTTCAGATTCAGTTTGTGGCGCTTCAGTACTCTCTTCATTAGCGGCATCATGGAGCTTCAAGCTACTTCTTGTTAATCGCTTACTCTCACCTTCCTCATTATTCTACACACAAAAAATACACAATTAACTCAATCACTCTAATTGTCCTACTTAATATCAACCCATTATCATCCTATCACTTACACTAGTGCCATCCTCCTCTGGATCCTCATGCAGTCCGCCTTTTCGAGTGACACGTTTACTAGGAGTACTCTCCTCATTAGCTTGCTATTATAACCAAAAACATTAAAAATGTTAGCAAAACTCAAAAACATAAAAAAATTATCTTTAAATTTTTTTCTTCAACAAAATAAACTTACAACTCCTCCCGCATCCGAAGCATTCTCAGAAGAAACCGTCCTTCCCCTCAACGACAAGCTTTTACTCGGCGAACCCCCCACCGATGATCCCTTCAACCCCTTCGCCTTATTCACATTGCTATCAATTTCCACCAACTCTGCATCCTCATCCTCATCTATAAACTCATCCAGCAACCTCGGATCAACCTGAGAAAGAGGTGACGGCGGTTTCACCGAATACACCTTAACCGGCTTCAGTGGTTTATTTGTACTTTCAACGTCACTAGATTTAGACCCACCACCCATTTCCGTACTCTCTGGAGTGGATCTCGGTGTTTCAAAAGTCTCCTCCTCTGTATCCTCCGTACTTGCTGCCGTAGACAGTGGCGCCGCCACCGGTGCCGGTGTTGCAACTGCTACAGTCACAGGCACACTATTCGGTTTAGAAGGAGTTATCGCCCTCGGCCTAAGCTCAACAGTCAGACTATCCACCACACCCGCCACATCAACCACCACCGCAGCCGCCGCCCCTTTCGTTGGAGTAGCTCCTCGACGACTCCGAAGCGCTGGAGTGTGAGGCGGACTCTCAGTACTTTGCTGGGAAGAACTTTGCCTACTCATCTGAGATTTCTTTGAACTACTCTTTTGCTCCTCAGTCTGCTGATCATTGGGTTCTGGGGAAGTCAAACGACTAGACGTTCTTGTTGATCTTCCAGAGGAGCCAGTCTCCTTCTTCTTAGCACTCTGACCCTGTGCCGGTCCTTGCCCCTTTTCTTTTCCACTTACTTCCTTATCATCCTGCCGCTTATCATCCTTCTCCGGGAATATCTCAACAATATCTGAATTTTCTACCAAATTAAAAAATATATAATAAAGCTCCATAAAATATCAATATATTTTAAAGTTTTAAAATTATATACCCGGGTGAATGCTTACCTGAATTACCCGTCTTATTTAAGTCATCAACATTATTAGCCCCTTCACTTGGTTTAGTCTTCGGGATGATTCCTTTTGGTTTATCCACCACCACCTCCTTCGTCGTCGTCGGTACAACTGGCTGAGTAGCTACCGCTGCCAGTGTCGCCGCTGCCATCGCTGCCTCCACTTTTTGTGTGGCCCCCTCCACTTTATCAGCTTCTGGACTACTTGTCAGCTCAACCACGGCAGAGGGTTTCGTCGTCCCAACGGCCTCGGCAGCTTCACCCAAAGCCTTAGCTTCGTTTCTAGCTTGTATAAACTTCAGCCCTTCTTGTCTCACTTTAAATTCAAACAGTTCAAAAAACCTTTCATTTTATACCTTAATTCAATTACAAAATCAACCCTAGTTATTTTTTTTCAATGTTTCCTCATGCAGCTCAAAAAAAACCTCCACCAACCATCTTACCTGTTTCCATTAAACCTTCTATATAGATTTTTCTTTGAACTACTTCGAGTTCTTTTTTTTCCTTTGCATTTATTATTTTTATTTTTTCCCGCCTTTTACTCATCATCTCCACTAATTTCCTCCTTTCTTCCACTCTTTTTCTCTTTTCTTTCAATTTTTCGCTCCTTTCTCCCACTTTCTCTCTCCTTTCTCCCACTTCCCTATCACCGAACAGATTTCTAACAAAAGAAGGATGGGGTTCATCTCCCCTCTTTTTACCATTTTCTTCCTGTCCTGTACCAACCGTATTTACAATTGTTGCTGTTGTCAGGGGTTGAGTTGAGGAGGAGGCGGTGACGGTGACGGTGACGGTGGGGATGGCAGGCGCCTCCCCATTCCCTCCTCCTTTGGAACACTCGGCCAACTTACTTGGATCACAATCGTCACTTGGCTTTGTAGCATTGGCAGAGGATTCTGTAAAAAAACATCCCATTCAAAAATTAAATCACAATTAAATTGGAAATAGTGTTTAGCAAGTTTACAATTAATTTTTTTATGAACAAACCTTCAGTTCCAGTCTTTTCCTTATTAGCCTTAATCAGGGATTTGTCGGGGGACACATCAATTTCTATAAGAGCTTGGTTTGGTTTGGCCACTGGTGCAACCACTGGTTTCACAGTGTGATCTATAAATAATTTTTTATAACAGTTTATTAGCAAAATACAAACTAAAATAGGAAAAAGGTACAAAAAAGGGGAAGATATTTTAAGATAACTGGAAGACTTACTAATTTGTTGTTGAGTTGCTGAAGAAGAAGTTGTTTTCGGCTTTTCTGGAGTGTCTTCTCCGGAAGAAAGGTTGATAATGGTGGGGGCGACTGGCTTTGCAGTCGCAACAGCTGGAGTCTCTTTCTCTACCACTTTAACTGGTGTAGATGAAGCCTTTGGAGGTGGTATGGGAAGTAGGCCTAAACACACAAATAAACAAAAAATTTAAATGTAATTTACAAATTATTTATGACACATTTAAAAAAATATATATATATTAAATGGTTTAATTGTCAATTAGTCATACCGCTTTCTGAACTCTTTTCGGGAATTTTTTCTATAGTTTTCGGGGTGTTTATTGGGGTGGTCACATCCAATAATTTCTGTAAAATAAGAAGATAATTAATTTTAAACAACAATTCAATAAATCCCTATTTAACTTTTAAATTGAAGTAAATTGATAAAAAAAAATTACAGATGGAGTCGAAGCATCTGAAGAGTCTGTTATTGAAATAGTGTCATTTTGAATTCCCTGAACTTCAATCTGTTTTAGCAATGTTGTGAGCTTTGGATACGCTTTAATTGCATGTTCGGCTAAAAAAAATCAAATATATAATTTTCATTTAAAATATAATTACTACACATTACTTAACTATTCCAATATTTTTTTATTTTTTTACGTACCCGCATTAATACAATATTGGTTCATTGCCAAAACATCACCAAATCCGAGAATCTCTTTATTCAACTCGGCTTGTTCCAACTCACAAGCAACTTTGGCTGCTTCAGGGTCCTCATATTCTTCTTTATCTGCCTTGTCCGATCCAGACTCACTACTTACTCTACAAAATCCAAAAAAAAAACATTTAAATATTTTTTTCATTCCGTACAATAAAAATTGCTAATTATAATTAAATATAATTAAACACTCACTCTAATGCTTCAGCAACGGCCTGAGATTTTATATCCGAATTTCCCAGATGTAAACTTTTCACCGTTTCATACTCTCCCTTGTAAGCTTTCCTAAACGCCACATCTAAACATTCGCTTGTTTCAGACAAGTCTACATTTAAAAAATAAATACATAATTAATTCCTGCACTTCCATTTAAAAACTATAGTTTAATTATGATCATGATAATTTAACTACCTGCAGAAGTCTTCGCCAATATCCACAATCTTTTCTGTCCAGGTGTCAGTTTCTTGGGCACTGGGACTAGAACCGCTAGTTGCCCAATTCCAATTTGATAACCCACCTCAGTTAAAGATAAGTACAAACTTTCGCAAATCTCCGGGGGAAAATTTTCTCCAAAATTGGGAATCTTCGCAGACTTTATTTCTTCGGCAACCTTAGCCCTGAAAAAAATATAAGCCAAAATAAATCAAAATTAAAGTTTACATACCTTAATTAAACGTTTAAATATATTTACTTTGTTAATTTATTTTTTACCAATTAGCGGGCTCCTTCCAATCTTCTCCATACAATTTGTAAAGAGCACTTAATAAAATTAACTGTCTCTCCCGAGCAAACCGGTCACCATCATTTAAATCCTCCTCAGCTCCATCTAAAGCTGGCATTCCAGTAGCTCCCATATCCTTATCGGCCACCTTATCAACTGGCTTCTCAATGTTCGCAGATTTCTCCATCCTTATCGTCATTTAAAAGAAGCTGTAAAAAAACATTTAAATGTAAAAAAATACCGGCATTTATCCAAACACATTTAAGTGCATTTTTAAATATAAAGTATTAATTAATCTTAAAACCTACCACATCGTTTCACCTTTAGATATCCTTTTCCAAAATAATTAATTATCTACCCGTTTAACTTTAACTATACAAACTGAACTGTGAACTAACAAACAAGAGCAACTAGTCCCCGGTCTGAAATAAGTATACAGTAAAAAAAGGCACTAGGACAATCTTTTAACCATCCAATCAAATCAGCCTAGCAACACCACCTCGACTGCCAACACGACATGTCCTCAATTCACATTAAAACAATTAATGACACCTTCAAATTTCCAAGATTTAAAAAAAATTAACAATAGACAATTAAAAATCTTGTGTGCTTTTATATTTCGTAGAGCTTACAGCTTAAGTCAGTCAAAGTAAAGCAAAGCAGAATATAAACAAGCTGTACTCCTGCTGCTTAATGCTGGCATATAGCAAAATGGTAAAAAGCCAAAACTTTTTTGAACCATTGAATTTGGTGGGGTGCTTACATGGGGCATTGTGAGAATATTTCGATGCGTATATATTGGCTCAGTGTATTCAAGTAGTAAACTAGACAGAGAGGCAGAATGAGTTAGGTTTTTTTTATGACCACCACCACCGAGGACCACCGATAACCGATTATTTATATGCCAAACATGTTAAAAATTAATTGTTGGGTAAAAAACGACTTAAATAATAATTAAAAGACAATTTATTATTCAAACCAAGGAATGTACTAGGCATTTAGTAAGTAGTTAAAAAGCAAGATTAAAACTAAGATTTTTTTGAGTGTGGGGCCGTCCATAAATTACTTGTTCAAAAGCAAATAAATAAATTTATTAAAGTGCTTTAAAAAATATTTAATTGATAATTGACTTTACTTGTTTCTAAAAAAATGTATACTTCATTTTTGGGTAACTTTAATTACGAATGACCCCTTAATGTGTGTGGGAGTAAAAAAAGCTCTTTTTTGAGAGAGCTCTGCTTTTTTGAATGATGATTTGTATTTTTTTTTTGTGAAGGCAGCAATTTTTTTAGAGTTGATCTTTCTCCAATTTCTCAAAGCTCCATATTTTTAATTACGATATCTCATTTAATTTAAATAAGTTATTAAAATAACGTTTATTTAATTATTCTGAAAAGAGAGACAAACATAAAGAAAAGCTATGCATAATAAGTCATATTTTTTGTGTAACCGATCATCGTTAAATATACATCCTTTCAAATAATCATGTTTTAAGCAAATATTTATTTTCCCATCCACCCACGCAAATGCCATGCCATGCCATGCCACAAAGCTATACCCAGAGAACTATGAACTTGTCAACTTATCCAAAAAACAAAAAAATAATCCATTTTTAATGCCACCTTTCCCATTTCACATCCTCCATAATAATAACCCATGCATCACATCACATGCCATCCCAAATCTACCTTTTCTCTCCAACTTTCAATTCCAAAGGTTTATTTACTTTTTTACACCTTATCTTCTCCGCTTATCAAAAAAACTTACATAACAATTTATAATATAAAGACAATCTCTCTCTCTCTCAACTTACTATTATATCAGTCAACATGATAGTCAAATTACTGTTGCTGGCAGAAAAAAAATGCAAAAAGTTGTACCAAAAAACCATCATCATGGCCCACATAAAGCCTGATTTTTTTTCGACCACTTACTATCTTCTATTGGTGTACTATCCACTACACCATTAGCATCAAGTGTAGTGGATTTTAAATAGGGACAGGCGGGATCAAACTTACAGTGCAGGAAGGAGTACATATAAGTATATTGTACTCCATGCCCATGTCATTGTCATGCCATCATACTAAAATACTCAACTAATTATAATTGTCACTGTGACGTAAACGTAAGTCATGTTAGTATTGTAACAGTAAACAAAGTCATCAAAAAACTGCCAATAAAAAAATTCATTCAATAAAAAAACACTTCTCTTCCCATTTTTTTTTATTCCGGTGACAACCAGTTTATTGTACGCCAGTGAGATTTTTACCACCAACTTGACTTTCATCAATAACCTTTCATACTCCTCATTCCCCATCAAAAATTAATAAAAGTTAATGATTAATATATTTAAAGTTTAAAAAAAAACATTGATTAGTCCTCGTCCTCACTCCTCCCAATAAACTCAAGTTGGTCATCATAATCACCATCTTTAGAGCAAGATCCCAAAAAAAAATGCAGAATGCCGGCCGAGAAGCTACGAGAGAGCAAAACGTTTTTTGTCTTCTTGTCTCAAAAAAAATCTCACTCTACTCATCTTTGTCTCAAAAATTATTCTTAAAAAAAATACATACACATCACATCATATAACAATACCATAACCCTTTCTTTCATAAGTATATCAGCTATGTACACCAAATATCCATAACACTTTCTTTAGTACGACTCTAACCCAAGCTATTATACAGCACAGCGCATCATTCTCAACGCAACTCTCCAAAAACTCCAATCCAACCAAACTAGCAACAAGATATCCTTCCTTACATCATACCACTACCACCACCACCACCACCCTTTCTATACATGAAAGGGTTAAAAAATACAATGTTAAATGGATATGTATAGAAAAAATGCTAGAAAACGTGTTGTAGAAGAAACGTGAGTCATCATCTGGCTCTCCCCATAACACCAATGCAATAGTCAGTATAACAAGCAGTATAACACGTAAAAAAAATCACATCATTTATTTTTTATTCCATAAAATTCCAAAACGTATTTTTTCTCTTCATCTTTCAATACTTTTTTCTTTGCAATACGGACATGGATGGTGGACACAGAGACATGGAATGGACAAGTGCTATTTTCTAGTGCAAAAAAAGAAAATAGCATTGCGATTTTGTACATATAGCAAACATAATAAAAAAAATTAAAGTTAAGAGAGAGAGATAGGTGAATAATTGGAGATGAGAACAACAGAGCAATTTTTTTCGCTCGGAGACAACAAAATAATTTTTTTAGTGAACACGGTTGAGTGAAAACTTGACTTGACGGGAATTTAGATATGGAAAGGAGGCTTCTCATCGTTTTCAATTACGGTAACTATTTATTTATATATTTAATTAAAAGGTTAAAGTTAAATTATTATTTAAGTTAAAACTTTATCCAAGGTTCAGTGAACTAAAGTTCAAGATAAGTTGAAGAACACGTGTGTCGTTTCGTGGGTAGTTTTTTTTTTAAAGAGTTCACAAGTTTTAAAAAAAGATGTAATAATTATTAAATAGTTTAATAATAATTAGTTAATTATTTTGTTTGTTTTTTTAAAACGCAGGGCTACGACGACTTGAGAAAGGAGGAGAAATGCTGATGCACTGGTTTTACTAGTGCAACTAACTAATTATTCGCGCGACATGAAGCTACTAGTGAGCTTCAACTCTTTGTACCTGAAAGCCTACTGAAGAAAAAAACAACTACTATTTTTTAATTAACTACTTATAATTTAATTTTACACGAAAGTTTGGTTAATTTTTTTAACTGCCGAATTAAGTTTTCTTCTGCGTTGGAACTTTTCAAGTTGTGACACAGGTAATAATAATGAGTCATTATTAATGACCATTAAAAACTAAATTATTTTTTTAATTGTGGAGAAAATTAGTTAATTGTTGTACTAATTTTTTATGGATTGCAGATTTTTAAAAAACTTGAAAGGTAGTAAAAAAACAACCTTAGTTCGTCATCGTCATATTAACAAATAGAGCAACAGTTTCCTCTGCGTTTATTGTATAACAGGTAATTAGAATATTAATTTAATTGTCATTTAATTACTTATGCAGTTAAAATACAAATTTAATTGATTTTGATGGTTTAAAAAATTACAGATTTTCCTCAAAAAGTCAAAACTTGGTTTAAAGTTTGAAAAAATAACTATTCAACCAACCATGGCTACAGGAAATGATGATATAATGGTACGAGAAAACTAATTAACTCCTTTAATTATCTAATTGTTATACAAAAAATTAACAATTACAATTAAATATTAATTATTTTATTTCCATCAGAATGCAATGATGGATCAAGAAACAGAATCCGGAGTGGACTTTAGTTTCGACTTGTTAAAATACGTCAACGGCGACATTGCCGATGACGAAGACTGTTTGCTTTGGAATGATGGGGGTGGAGGAGGTGGCGGAGGTGGTGGTCCCCCTACCACCAGTGGTGGCATACGATACTCTCAACCGGAAACCATGCTGGATCCAGCACTAATCACAGGCATAGTTTTATCTCCAACATCGGCAACATCATCATCAACCAGCTCAACAATTGGCGGCATAAATAAAAATGGATTCGCCATCTCCTCAGTCACAACAACCAATGCAACTACTGAGCAACATAATCATAATCCATGGGGCGAAGAAAGGTAGGAATAAATTAATATTTAATTAACTTTCACATAGTTTAAAAATTTGCATATTTAAATCAAAAAAAATCTCAGACAGGAGTATATTTTAAGCAGGCGCCAAAAATCCTTAAACTTGAACACATTCCAGCGTTTTAAAATATTTTAAAAGACAGTTGGTTATTTTTTGCATGTACTCCACAATAGCTATGTAGACACATCTCAAAATAGAAAATTTAATATAGCGCTCGTTACCAAACATGATTGACAGAGAAAATTTCTGAGCAAAGCAAAAAATCTAATATGATGAATAACATATTTTTCTCTCTCGTCTTCCTTCCGCTAAATAAATTAACTGGTTCGGTTTCGGTTCATCTCTTCTTATTCTCTGCTTTTTTAAAAAACAGAAGAAAAATATTCAAAACTTTTTTAGTCCAATGGGTTGGTATTAATGGTGGTGCTTTAACGATTAGCGGCTAATGATTATGATGATAATGATGACTACTCCCGACTCCCATCCGCTGTCCCGTTCGTTTTCCTTTTTTTGATATTCAAGGTCTAGTTTCATGACATGAAAGACATTGTAATATTTTCTTTGCATAGCTATTGTACTTGGACATGTCTTGTCTTCATTAAGCCTATTGGTTAAAAGTGTTATCATGTCATATACGCACAATAGCTATATGCTTTTTATATGCGTCTTTTTTGCCCATTTGTTATTTTATATAAATATATTTATTTACATATTGCGGTTATTTTTTTTCACTACATTTTTTTTTAAACTCTATTTTCACTCGGTAGACAAGAGTATAAATGAGTAATGCATTAAGGATGATAGAAAACCTTGAGATTCTCTCTTGGCATTGCTTGGCAGGTATTCAAAGAGCTCTGATCTCTCCCAATATTTTTTTTACAAATTCAACAACAGATCATTCTTCATTTTGTGTAACAGTCTAACCATCATTTAATGCATAATAGATAGATACATATAACATACGTGTTTTTCTTATACTACTTTACTATAAAAAATAGGTGGTTAAAATTAAAAATAATAATAATTAAAGTGTACATCCATTTTAATTGTTTTTCAAGTTCCAAAACAATTGTAGCTTTCTCTTTCACTATCTATTATGTTACCAAGTAGTTGTTTTTCTCACATTACCCCAAAAATAAAATGCAATGATAACAAAAAAACGACACATTGGAGAATGGAATGTTATAAGAAATTAGTTTTTTCTAAGAAATTCTCTGACATTCTCTCTGAGAATAGATTTGCATTTGAAAAGAAGATTATAAAAAAAATTCTTCCTTCTCCAGAGGAGTCCACCAGATGTTTATTGAATAAACCCACATTATTTTAATGAAAGTATTGCATTGATAAATTATTACATAGCTTATGAGAAACATTTTGAGATTGTTACTCATTTTTTCTTTGATGGGTAATAGGATGGTTGACTGTATGGTACATGTACATATTTATGCTTCTCTTTTACGTTTCACAAAAACATGCGGTGACACGCACAAGTCTTACACACACACTCACTCATCTAATTCTCTAAAGATAAGAACATTCTTTTTCACTGATAACATGTTAAAAGTCAATGTCGATGTCGACAGAGCTAGAGCAGAGCAGAGAGGAATGGAATAAAATGAAAATGAACATCGCAAAGTAAACTTACAAAAAAATACAACCGTTTTCTATTCCGTTCTTTCCATTCAGATAAATTTTTTTCAAGATATAAAAGTGCGTTTAGCTTAATGCTACTTATAAATTTAAATAATCTAATCTACCAAAACAAAGAATGGATTTTATTGGTTCATCACAGAGATCACATACTATACTTCATACTTGCTTTCTGGATTGGATATTCTGTTCCAGTTTTTCATTACGTTCAAACGTGTCAAGTGGTTTGGTACATTGTTTCTATATACCAACCATACTTAAATAGCAGTTCATATAATTATTATTCAATTCCCACATATATCCCAACATGCTTAAAAGATTACAAAGCTTGTATAAATATTAGGGAACGATCATGATGACGATGATGATGACGACGATTGGGGTACAATGTACAATTAACATATTTGCATTTTTTATAATCATTTTTTTACCTTAATCGTTTAAACAAATAGGTAAATAGTTTACTTAAAAAAGAATGGCTATTCAATATTCAATTCTTTTCACCTTTCTCGTTGTAAAAACTTAATCCTTTTCTCTACTAGCCCATCATAGAATATTTATGATTCAGTAAAAAAAAATCTTTTTTAGAATGCCTGGCTGTTAAAATAGCAAAAAAATCACTACTCACTTTTTACTCATTTACTATTTTGTTGTGTAATATTCTCTCTCTTTATCTACTTAATGATATAACATAACATGTATTTAATTATTTTTACAATGTATGCTACACATCATTATGGAACATGTATCTGATTAGTACCGTGTTCACATTCACAATTTTTCAATCAGTATCAGTATACTAACCAAACCAGCATGGAATATAACTAGACTTGATCATCGTCATCATGATCATCAGTTGTTCTTGAGAGTTCATCTTTTTTAGAGCTGCATTCACCATCATACATAAATATATATTCACTTTACAATTTTTTTTCCTCTCTGCTTTCATTTCACTTGAATCGTTAATGTCTCCAGTTCACTTTTGGAACACGCTCGGATCAGTAGTGTGTGCTTTTTCATCTGTTCAAAATATATAGTGACGGTGGTGCTGGTGGTGTAGTGGAATGTGTATGGCTAGTTGATATACTGATTAATTCTCTGATCTGGCCTGGCCTAATGGCATGGCAGACATTACATCTACCTATTAGCCAAAAAAAATACACACCAGATCATAAAATCACATTTTAAAAATAGTGCTCATTTAAATAATATATTAAACATACAAATCACTAGTTCCATTGCAATTTGTAATTATGATTTAATGTGTTGGGTACATTGGATAATTAACTATTTTACATTTAAAAAATATACACACTTTTAACATAAGTGACTTGACTTGTACTTCGCTCGCCAACAAAAAAAAGTCAGTCAAGAAAAATTCTGATCTTACTCAACATTTTTTTTTCTTCAAACTCAAGTTGTAAATGTGCAGTTTGTGTATATCAAACGGGTGAACAAAGTCCTTTTCTCTTCATATGCATGCATGAATGCATGCCATGCCATCATCGTGGGACGTTCATCGTCTAAATAAATACTATTTTCTCAGAACATTTGTTCATCTCCATCAACTAAACTGAGAGACTCTGGTTTTTATTTAAAAACTTTTCTTCTTCAAAAAAAATCATGGAGGCGTGTATCGACACTTTCTCCTCCGTATTCGGTGGTGGTGGTGTCGGCGGTGCAGCTGTTGAGTATAGAACCCATCAAAATTTCGACAACTCTTCTCATCAAACTCATTTCTCTAACGGTGGCAGTGGTCACTACAATCATCTTCCTC
>JAQFZG010003913.1:0-12696 GCA_034695465.1 Entomobrya nicoleti | reverse complement strand
TCTCGTTGACTTCATCACCACATCAGCATGCACGCACCACACCGCATTGCAAAGAGAGAGGAGACGATGAGTTGAGAGAGAGAGAGATAGTATCAAGTTGAGTGTGGGAAAATGGGAGGAAAGTGTTAGGCGACAGCAGTTGATAGTGAATGAGTTGTGTGAAGGAAAGCTTGCCCCTCTGCTTTCAAAGCAGCTGAGCAGCATCACAAATGTAAATATATAGAAGCTTTTTTTATCGAGATAGATGATAGAACGATAGATGGAATGAAAGAAAAATCCACCGACTACAAAAAACCATCTACCTACCTGCATAGGTAATGGAAGTAATATGGTATCTCTTGTTTCCAATGATGATCGCACGGTGATGGGAATCCGAGTGAATCCAGAGACGAGATTCAACTAAGCAGAGACAGAAAACAAGGCAGGAAGCCAAGCCAGGCCAGAGTGGATAGGGCACGCATTTGAATTTTAATGGTAGCAGAGTAACAGAGAATAGGAGAAAACGACGGTGTTACACATTTTGTTAGCTTTTGGGTTTACATAGGTTGTATTATTGTGAACGTACACATTGGCAGGGATGCATGATGAATTGAGATGTTTTTCTCAGAGGAGGAAAATTGATGAATCCTTTAAAAACCCTCGTTGTACTTGGAACTTTATATAAAATTACATCAAGCCTATTGGTATATATTGCTGAGTGTATTGGCAGCAAGGGAAAAGTACGTAAATATATACGAATTCCTATAATGTATATATCGGCATATTTTTTGGCATAAAGTTTTTTTTTCGTTTTCTCCACTTCCACTAATGCCAATTTTGTTTGGAAAGATGAGCTCGGAATATGAATAGTTTGGATTGGAATTGGTTGAGTTGTGAGTGAGATGAGAAGACTTGGAAGTAAAAGAAAAAAAGAAGAGTGAAGTGATGCTGATGTGATTGCGATCGTGAAGTAAAAAGAAGAAGAAAGGGGCGGGTTGGGGCGCCGCATTGTATGGAAAGCTGCACTTGTCATGTAATATATCTTTCCGGAGAGCTGCTTATAATAATATGCCCTTTTTAACAAGTTTGCCTTGTGGGATACAAGATTTAAGAACTAGTGAAGTAGCAAAACAAGGTTGTCTTTGGTATTATTTTTACAAAATATTTTTTTGAACTAAAGGAACACAGTAGAACAAGTGTATGTTTACATTTTTCATTTATTTTACTGTAGTGGAGTCGCTGTCATCATGAAAATGAAAAGAACAGCAGTAATAGTAACTGTACGTTGTAGGAGACGATGACGAGGAGACTAAAGCAAAAAATTGATAGACACAAAAAAATGAATATATGGTGGATACTCATATCGTCCTCATTTTCATCATTATCATCATGGTCCTCCTATGATGTGTAGTGATGGGCAATGCAGCAGAAACGATGAAGATAGAAATGGAAACATTTGTGGATTATGATGAGCCCGTTTTTTTCTGGAAAAAAGGGAGAAAAAAAATTGGACATGAGTTTGTGTTTGTTGGAAAGAAGAAAAGTTTTTTCCTTCTTTTTATCTATCCTTTTTTGTCTGTATAGTCTGTAGTATGCTTTCACTACTTACTCTCTGCAGCTTGACGACAGGGAAGACTAGTATACTAGCAAAACAGACACGACTGGATGATGATGTATGTGAGGGAAGTTTGTTTCTTTTCTTTGGAGAAGTAGTTCGAAGGATCTGTATGACTGGTGGAGCGAAAAAAGGAGTTTTCCCTTTATGTGATGAATATGTATTTATCAAGAGATCCATCCATTTTTTCCTGTCTGAAGAATAAAGAATACACCAAGAAAAATAATGTTTTTCTACTGGTACTACTTTGTAGGAACGTCGTTGGAAGATCTATATTCGTTTTTGAAATTGAGAGCATTGTGGACGAAGAATACGACCGAAACAAAGTGGAGATTACGTATTTATCCCTGATATTTTTCAAAAAAGAAAGTTTCTTTTATTTCTAGAGAAAAAAGAAACATTGTGTGTCTGTGTGTGTGGGGGTATTATACTAGTTGCAAGTTTTTCGGTTGGTAAAAAAGTTTTATGGCTACAAAAGTAGTAGACCTGATGATGCTGATGGCGATGTAGTCTGCAAGGGTATTCTCCGGATTGACCAGTAAAAGTCTGCTGGTGATTTGGTCACACACACGAATACCAAGAAATGCAAGCCCGATATATATTTCCAAATCCACCTTGAACACTTTTGTCATAAAATTCAACAATGTCACATGAAAGAAAAGAAATATGTCTAATATTGGACCCTTTATTGCACGTACACAAATGCTTCGACACATGTTGTTGCACGGTAAATGAAATGATAGATGGGAAAGTCGTGCTGCTGGTGTGGTGGTAGCTTACTGCGGTACAAAAGTAGCAGATAAAATAGAACACGTAATTATGGGGGAAATGAGCAGGTTTTATAGGCAGGTTTTTGTTACTGATGTCGGAATATTATATAGTGCGTGGGTGTAGCTTGTGTAACATGAGACATAACAAGAGTAGCAAGTTACACTATTGTTCTTGCAATGCAATTTGAAAAGTAAAAGTTTATTCCGATCACAACTTTGTGCACAGAAATGAATCCTGGTGTTTGGGGGGAGATGTATTTCGATGCATGTTATCTCTCACTTTTACTACTGCAATTATAGTAGTAGCTTCTTCAGAGAGATAATCATGTTTTCTGTTTTTATTTTCATGGGTCTATTATCTTTCTCGGTAGTACGGCCATATTCACGCACAATATCCTTTGAATGGAATGGATCTTTTGAGATTCTTTACTTCTTTGGATCGTGGATTTTCTTACCTTGCACCTACTTGTATCATGGCGTGTTTAGGGAAGTTGGAGTTGTTGTAACAGCACAATCACTATTTCTATTAGTATCATTCGCAGTAAGGGGAAATATAAAATAAATGGACAATTGGACAACTATTTATTTTTTTGTTGCAAGTTGAAATGGAAGATGATGTTGGGGAAGGAGAAGATGGTTGGCGGCGACCAGCAGTGAAATGGACTCAAGGGAATCATTCACTTGGAACATCAAAAGTCATTTCATCATTAATGGAAAAAATACCAGTTTTGATGATTTTGTGGATAGTGGGTGAAAACGGTCAGAAGGGGGAAGAGTGGAGGGGGATTCAGGATAAAGGAAAAGTTGTACTGATGTAAAGAGCAGGAGTTTATTGTCACTTCGACTACCTACCATACAAGGTGATGATAATGAATTTAAATTCAAGAAAATAAACTAACTACACACGTGTAGCCATTTCTTAAAACATGGACTAATATGTTACAGTTATAATAAATAGATGGCGCATCAAAGTATAAAATTAAAGATGTTGAACTGCTTTACCATTAAATATTTTGATGTTTTGATATTCGTTTGAAAAAAGGAAATGAATTTCATCATTGAAATCACTGATTCGAGACACAACTCTCTAACAATATATTCCCCAGACGAAAAGGTTGGAATTTAAGTTTTTTAATTGTGCGATTTGATCGTGAGGTGATAGTATTTTTCGAAGGTTCAAGAACTCTTGAGTGTTTGGAACTTTTCCAAAGCAGCAGCAGTCTCTTAATAAGTACTTTCTTTGCCTTTCTACTTCTTTTTTTAGTCTTCTGCATCCTCGCATTATTATTCTGTTTTATCCCCATTGGGATTTTCTTAAGAAAATTTCAAAGGAAAAAGTGATTTTCCTCATGTCACCCTTTATTCATTTCTCTCTGAGCTGAAGAAATCCGTTCCTTGTTATAACAAAAGAGAAGAAGGGAATGGAAAAACAATCAAGATGAAAATTTTTGACTGCACTTTCTCGCCTGAAATCACTCACTCACACACTCCTCTTGTCTTACAGGAGAGACTGTAGTAATAATACTGTACATTAAAAAAGGGTTATTTTGTCAGAGAAAGGTAGGAAAGAGGAGAAATAAATCTGTAATTTTTGTACACACTCATACATTTGTCGACATTGAACTCTTTGTGATGTGAGTCGAGTGAGTAGATACCTATACGAAAAAGTTTAATATAAAGTTATTACTCCATTATAAATTTTTTATTTCTGCTGTAAGAAATACGGAGAAAAAGGGTATAATTTTATACAACTTTTTCTTCTTTATATATAGCGGGATATATGTGAATTCAAGTGAAAGATGAGGGAAATGAATGAGATTGACTTGGCTTTTAGTTCAGAAAGCAGCAATAAGAAATGGATGAATTGAAGAAGTAATATAGATATATTTCGAACATATTTGGAGTTGTTGTAACAGCACAATCACTATTTCTATTAGTATCATTCGCAGTAAGGGGAAATATAAAATAAATGGACAATTGGACAACTATTTATTTTTTTGTTGCAAGTTGAAATGGAAGATGATGTTGGGGAAGGAGAAGATGGTTGGCGGCGACCAGCAGTGAAATGGACTCAAGGGAATCATTCACTTGGAACATCAAAAGTCATTTCATCATTAATGGAAAAAATACCAGTTTTGATGATTTTGTGGATAGTGGGTGAAAACGGTCAGAAGGGGGAAGAGTGGAGGGGGATTCAGGATAAAGGAAAAGTTGTACTGATGTAAAGAGCAGGAGTTTATTGTCACTTCGACTACCTACCATACAAGGTGATGATAATGAATTTAAATTCAAGAAAATAAACTAACTACACACGTGTAGCCATTTCTTAAAACATGGACTAATATGTTACAGTTATAATAAATAGATGGCGCATCAAAGTATAAAATTAAAGATGTTGAACTGCTTTACCATTAAATATTTTGATGTTTTGATATTCGTTTGAAAAAAGGAAATGAATTTCATCATTGAAATCACTGATTCGAGACACAACTCTCTAACAATATATTCCCCAGACGAAAAGGTTGGAATTTAAGTTTTTTAATTGTGCGATTTGATCGTGAGGTGATAGTATTTTTCGAAGGTTCAAGAACTCTTGAGTGTTTGGAACTTTTCCAAAGCAGCAGCAGTCTCTTAATAAGTACTTTCTTTGCCTTTCTACTTCTTTTTTTAGTCTTCTGCATCCTCGCATTATTATTCTGTTTTATCCCCATTGGGATTTTCTTAAGAAAATTTCAAAGGAAAAAGTGATTTTCCTCATGTCACCCTTTATTCATTTCTCTCTGAGCTGAAGAAATCCGTTCCTTGTTATAACAAAAGAGAAGAAGGGAATGGAAAAACAATCAAGATGAAAATTTTTGACTGCACTTTCTCGCCTGAAATCACTCACTCACACACTCCTCTTGTCTTACAGGAGAGACTGTAGTAATAATACTGTACATTAAAAAAGGGTTATTTTGTCAGAGAAAGGTAGGAAAGAGGAGAAATAAATCTGTAATTTTTGTACACACTCATACATTTGTCGACATTGAACTCTTTGTGATGTGAGTCGAGTGAGTAGATACCTATACGAAAAAGTTTAATATAAAGTTATTACTCCATTATAAATTTTTTATTTCTGCTGTAAGAAATACGGAGAAAAAGGGTATAATTTTATACAACTTTTTCTTCTTTATATATAGCGGGATATATGTGAATTCAAGTGAAAGATGAGGGAAATGAATGAGATTGACTTGGCTTTTAGTTCAGAAAGCAGCAATAAGAAATGGATGAATTGAAGAAGTAATATAGATATATTTCGAAATGTGAACGAGTAGAAGAAATGTGAAGGAATGGATGATGATGCTGGGTGGGATCTGTTGTAAGTGTTGGCACAAGGGCGAGATGGATTGCCTCGACCAACACCACTCCATCCACATCTATTATTTCTACTAAGTTCACAGGAACGTGATGATGATGACGGTAAAATGAAGGGATCAATGTATATCTGTGTAGAAGTATGTTCTATGAGTGAAATATCTGTTTACATTTCTTGAACTGAACTGCTGCTAGCAAACTTCAGGAAAAACTCCTTCAGCTGGAGTAGATGAACGAAATGATTATACTTATATATTTTTCTTTTTCTAAAATTCACATTCCCAAATACCTAATATAATTGTGTTGTATGTATTTCTTATGAAGGAAGGGGAGAGTGCATTAGACAAAATCGTTTTCACAATTTCTTTCAGTCTATCTCACGTCTTTTATTTTTAAAAAGCACAGTAATCGTTTGCTTGTTGGTTGACGCTCTGTTTCTATCTTTGTGCGAGTTTCTTCTTCTCTCTTCATTCTTGTCGTGATGTGTTATCCTTTTTGACAGCACACGCAGTATACAACATACTACTTGAGAAAGCAAGTAGAGTGGAAACAAAAAATGTGAAAGCTTTTTAGCTTTTTTACATTCAGAGGAATCATCATCACATCACACAGTCTTCGTCATCAGTCGCGTTCCTCAAGGCTTAGCTTTCTCTATCTTAAACTCTCGCTCTGCCTTTTATACGCAGGAATGGGAAGCTGAAAAAATGAAATTATCCGGTGGTGCGGTGCCACTTACTTTTGAGATTTGTGGAAAAGAAAGAAAAATCATCTACTAATGCTTTTCTGAGTGGTACTAGCTTGTTTGCTCAGAATATAATAGTTTATTGTTTTGACATGATGGGAAGATGGAAATTCATGCGTTAAAATGTCGTTGTAGGAAACACACGACACTACATCCGTTGTAAACGAAGAGAAAGATGATTGTAAGAATTTTCAAAAAAGTTAAATATTTATAAAAGAGGTATACACGTGTCCCTATAAAATCTCTGTCATTTTGAAAAATACTTCGTTACGTGTTCTTTTGTTTTCCATTTTTGTACATCAAAAAATGTGTGCGAAGGAATCTCTCAAAATCCTCAGAATAGTCATGCATTTATATTGTTTCTGGCTTGTTGACGTGCTTCCTGCTTCCAACTAGACCAAGAGGAAATTGTAAATAATTTACATAATAGCTGCAGCTTACACAACAGCGGTGAAAAACAAGGATGTTGACTTGAATGTGTACAAAAGCAGCAGTACATTTCGTGGTTTCCGGTTTTTCGATAAATCCACAAGCCACATCTACATAAACCGCTACTTTCACTGTTTTCACAGTCTGTTTTTATAAATGCCAACTTTCTTTTTTATTTCAAGTATTCTATATAAAGCATTCCATGAAGATATTAAACGCATTATTTTCTCGACCGTCTATAATTTATGCCTTGTAGAAAGCGGCGAATGTTGGGTGCGTGTGGGTGGGTGGTTGGTTGGTGTGTTAGGGAAACAATCTATGTACATTTATGTTCTTACGATGAAAAATGTATCGAGAAGCAAGTATGAAATGAAGGTCTGGGTCTTCTGACTGGCAAAGAATCTATTTTTTGTGTGCTTTGAATGCGTCGATTCGACACTGGTGGTCGGTCTGCTCTACTGCAGCTCACAAAATGCAGCAAAATGGTCTTTCGCTTGAATGGAACTACGACGTATATATTTGTTATTATTGCCATTGGATTTGGATACAAGTTTTTCCCCTTCCATTCTCTCTCTTTCCTTCCTATTAATACGAATATTTCATGCGGATGATATAACTTATTTTTTGAAAATGCAATAATATACAGAAGCTGAGTATGCATTTATTGCCATTTGCTCACACTGCATTGCATATTTATAATTTGATTACTCAAAAGAAGGGGGCAGATATGGCAGCGGGTTTCTATGTGGGCTGGGTACATCCGTTAAAACCCATTAAAACCCGTACCCACTTGAGAGGTCGCGAGATAGGTTTAATGGGTTTTAACGGGTTTAATTAAATTAACATGGGGCCCATATAAGCCATAGAGTAATATAAAGTGCGCCAAATTCAAATTTTAAAGGCGCACCCGTTAAAACCCGTTAAACCCCAAATACCCGTTTAAACCCATTTAAACCCATTAAAACCCGTACCCGCAGGTTTCTATCTCCATACCCGCGGGGTTTGCCATATCTGGAAGGGGGGTGTATTGCACGGGTGCAATTGAAAATTCATGTGGAATTACGGACTATGCACTTTATATATTCACTTCACAGTTTACAATACGCCTTTCTTTTCCATTTCCGGGTGCATTTCTCGAAGTCCGGTATCCGGTATATTTATTACGTCCGCTGCCGGCATTTTTTTGTTCAACAAACAGTGAGAATATTATGTAATATGGCTTACGGCGTTCTAAGAATAGGTTTGTTAGTCTAGTGTTGACACTCTATACATTACATATATACTGCATGAAGAGTGATTATATTTGCTTTCGTTCAACAAATGGCGCACGACGCCATTTTTCCTGTCTCCAACACTGCCATTGTTGCATCTTTCAGTGTTTGTTGCCTAAGTATGTATGCTTATGTATTATGTATTATTGAGTTTGCTTGCACCAGAATTTGACAGTTGACATTTGATTGTGCAGGGATTTTGTTCATACAAAAAAAGGAAATGGGGATGACGATGATTCCATTGCATGACTTCTTCAGTCCATTGCAAAACCCTGGAACACGTACGTAAGTTGTAGTCTGTAGTATGTGTGCATGTCGACCTGCTACTTTGTCACTGCCTCCTCAACTCAAACTCAAACCCAACCTCGCTTCTGTCAATATTTGCTCAACTCTATGTAATCCATCCAGCTACAGGAGCAGTATCATTGTCAGTTTTGTTGCAAGGAGTGTATCATCATCATGATCATCATTTTACCAAGAATAAACTAACTCTATCCATTTTTGCATCCAGCTTGCCTATATTTATCTAAACTGTGTGGACATTTTTGTTGAGAGGTTGTATAGCAAAGAAAGAGGACATATACCACCATCTTAATTCTATTTAAAAATTGAGCACATATAGATTCATAAGATGTGTGTTTATATAATATTTGCTTTAAAGTTAGAAAATATCCTGAGTTACACAGGTAAACATGAGGGATGATGAGGTTTTCCAAAGGTCTGGGTATTTCTAAAAACTTTCCCTTTTCCCATAATAACTTACCAGTCAGCAGATGGAGCAGGGAGCTTTGCTTGTGCTCCTCTGTGAATCCCCTTAAGGTATACCATCATTTGTCATCGTTTTGCAATGATTAGGATGACACAATCATCTCATCTGTTTTACCTGCTGGCAAGGCTGCAGGTCTTAAATTACAGAATGTGTTGTGTGTTTGTTTTCTGGAAGAAAGTTGTGTGTCTCAGTAAAAAATCGAGAGAAAAAACAGGTGCTCCTTTAAAAGAAAGCGGATAGTTCTGTGCTACTGCTCTTTTTCACTCCATTTTTAAGATGAAGATGAAAAAATACGAGAAAGGAGTGAGACTAATGACATAGCACATCACAATGCGATCACGCCATTGCAACCAAGAAAAGAACTGTATTTATTTCCGACGACTACGATGATGATGACGATGAAGACTATTAGAGAAAAATGCGAGAGACAAAAGGCGGCTCATCATAATCAACAAAAAAGCAGTACTGAGCACTCTAGCATCTTGGTTGTCACCACAAAGGCGACAAAAGAAAAAAATGTGTAAGCAAAGCAGTGCCAAAAAGGGTTGTGTTTTTGTATTATTTCTCCTAAAGTATATTACGCTAGTTGGTATCGATTTGCAAAAACATATGTACGTGCATATCAGAATAGTGCGAGTACCAACATACAAAACCATAAGAATCATATAAAAGTCTGGAACATGAAGTGGAAAGGAAACGGCCCTTGTTTCTTCTCCAATTTATACTCCACACGACAATCTCTGTGTCTATTGATTCAGAACAGTGAGCTTTTTTTCTTGGTTCTTTCTCCTCGTCACTAACTAATAGAGTCTCTATCTTACTCGACTAAGAAAAGTCTCAAATGGGTCCCTATATATATGCATCCAAGTATATATAATAACCTTACCACTATACCGCACACACTATAGTAATCATCACCACTACTCTAACAACATGAACGAAAACAAAATAGGCACATGTAGAAAAAAAAGAGAAAATATATTTATTTTTGTATGTATTATAATAACTTGCTATGCATAGCATAAAAAAAATGCATAGCCTTTTCTGTCCGTTATGCGTCTCAAATATATTATTTCTTTCTTCTGTTTTCCGTTCATTTTTTTGGAAGAGACCCAACCATAGAAAGAGAGACTGAAGACCCTGGAGAGAATCTGTAGCTCCAGCATCAGCACCATTTTGCCACCAAAGCCAACAGCAGAGCACCACACCACATATAGCTTTTATATGTATTCTATTTATAAAGCTCCAGTTATAAATGTCTTCACTTAAAAAAGCTTACAGACATACCGAGCACAAAGTACTTACGTATAGAAAACTCATGCAGTTAAAAAGCCATAGATATCCTGTTATCCTTATCTATTTTCCAGCCTACTGCCTTGGTATGCCGATGTGATGGTGTATGCAATGCATTACAACTATCACTCTGTCTGCTTTTGTTCTCTCTGCCATGCTACTTACTTTTTGTGGATTTTTAAAAGGGAAAAGTAGCAGCAAAGCATTTTATTTTGTCTACATGTGTGTCTCGTCTTGGTCCATATAGGGATAGTCACTCAACATAGTTAACTTTATGCAGTACTAGCTAAAGTTGTGTATATGTGTGGGTTTTTTGTATTCCGTTCAGGAATGTAAGGAACAATCCTTCTCCGTTTTGTTTCCATCATCGTCATGTAGTAAGTGCGTATGTATGTACAGTTGGTTATATATTGCCACCAGTGAGAGGGCAATAAAGAAAGTGTCCTTTCTCCTGGCCTGGTTTTCCCTGCACAACATCATCATCTTTTTCCGTGGAAAAAGTAACGTTGCTTCCCACGACTCACTCCCCCCACCATACCACCGGCGGCAGCGGTTTTTTACTTCTGGTCTTCCTGCTCAACCTCCAAGTAATAAGAACAGAAGTCAAAAGAGTGAGCAAGTATAAAAGTCAAAGAGTTTGGTCTGATGTTTTCTCCGAGTGTATATGGTGTCACATAACGATTACGCCTCTACTTTTGTGCGATAACAATAATGATCAGCGCAAAGCGGTTGCATTCTGCTCTGATGTAAAATAAAACTGAAAAGAAAGTTGGTTACATGAATTATTTTTTGCTCATCTTCTTTTTACTTTTTAAGGCTCAAGGGAGAATGTGAACTGCGAATAAAAGACAATAAACAATAAAAACGAATGTAAGACGACGCCGTAGTATGATGCTGTTGTTGTTCAATTGAAATAAAAGATGTAGAGAAAAGAAACACCTGGAGAAAAAATGGAGGTGAGTTGACTCTCTGGTGTTGGGAGATATATATAAAGAAGGTTTGTAGGTTACACAGTTATCCCAGTCTTTTGCGATTAAGAAAAAAAATACAAACCTTTCTTCTGTTCTTTGACTGTATATGTGAGGCAACAATGTATACTGTGGCACTGGCACAAGCAGTGGAACGTCCTTGTCATTTTCTTTTCCTCTGTAATTTTTAAAAGAATGGCAAACAAAGGAAGGGAGAAAGGAAATGACTTCCTTTGATGTTCAAACAAAAAATACAGAATGAAAAGTTGTGCCAAAACCTAGATGAAGCAACCCAAAATGGAACACGTAATAATTGGTAGGCAGATGGTGGTAGTAAAGCCCTCTGATATTTATGTATGTTGGGACAGTATACAGATAAAACGTTCCTTGTAGAAAATATTTGGTTTACATCACTGTTTTGCCAAATACAAGGTATGTTTTTTTGCGATTTCGAGAAAAAAGAAAGTAACAATATAAAAATATGGAAACAGGTCTTGGCTTTTGTATCTGGTTTTTGGTCAACACAAAGGACTCAATGATTTGATGGGTATAATGATGATGATGATGAAATATATTGGAAAAGTTACATGTACATATATATTATATGGAATATATATGATGTACAAGTATGCTTACAATGGATGAGAATGGGTAGCGTGCTTCTCTGGAGTTTGTTTGCTTCTCTTGGAATAAATGCGTCTAAGGTCTAGCGTGCCAAGGCATGTCATGGATTGAGCACATGCACACTTGAAACTTGGAAATTGAAAAGAGTGAACAGGTGAGTACTGACTGTTGACTATGAACAAAATTTAGTTGTTTGGTTTCATGGATGGGTAGTAGTACCCACACTTTCCTCGCCATTTTCATAGTTTTTTTTACTTCCAAGACTTCTTTTATTTGAAAAGTAAAACTGGCAATTATTAAATCTAAATTCAGAAAAAATGGAGACGACTTTACTGACAGTCACTAATTTTCAAGTTTCTCAGTATAATTGTCTTTGATTATTGTTAATAAAAGAATGAAAAAACACTATCTGCGTTCAACCTGACACGTGTAAAAATAAAAATATGCGTCGCAGAAAAAAGAATGGAAAATTACGTTTAAAAACTTGAATGGGTTCTAGGTAATAATACGACGCAATAAAGGAGGTCGACTGGAATCTTAGAAAGATACCGAAAAATGCGTTGCGTTTTTCTACTTGTTTCATTGTGGTTCAATTTTTAATGATTATGGTTGCTGCAGCGCCAGCAGATTTAGCAAAGCGATAATAAAAAATGAATGGTTTGGCTGACTGAGAGAGGAAGAAGGAGGCAGTTCAGAGATATGTAAGGTAGCGTGAGTCTGATATATATTTTTGCTTCTTTGTTCAGAAGAGCACATGAGAAAAAGATAAAGAGTACTCAACCACAGTCAGTTCAGCTGCCCTGCGCAAGAAAGAAAACCTGGCATGATATGATGGAATGTGTGATGATTAGGTATATACTCTTAAGAAGAGCAATTTTATTC
>JAQFZG010003912.1:0-12698 GCA_034695465.1 Entomobrya nicoleti | reverse complement strand
GCTTGCGGAAACAAAACTCTATGACAGAGTAAATCTACATACATACAAAATATAACACAACATCTCCATTTCCAATAACCACCAACCACCATCAGCAGAAAAAAACGAGGTAAATTTACGATTATAGGATAATTTAATTCGAAGTACACGAGTACATTGCGTACGAAAACTAATATCTCCCATCTACGGAAAGCATCATCATCATTTTCAGGGTAGATATATAAAAGAAACCACTTTTTCCATAACCAAGATGAAATGAATACAAAAAATATATTGAAATGAGAGATGAAACTAGTAGTAAATGGCCCTATAAGGGTTAATGTAGTAAGTAAGTAGCCTAACATTGTCGCTAGATGTGAAACTACTGCTTGAAACCCAAGATTGAAATTTAGGCTCACGAAACGGAGGTTTATATTCTCCGATTTTTTTTAAAGATATGTAGTATTGATAAAAAATGAATTATGTTACAATTTTTAACCCGATTGGTCTTGCCTAAGTCTGATATACTCCTGTGATCTTCATTTTAAGCTAAACAACCAACAACCCCTATGAGTTTTATAATTACAGAACTGAAATTGCAATGTGACAGACTGCAAGATTCATCCTAAAATGTGGCGGTTATAAATACGCGCGTTACTCCAAAAAATACATACCCTTTTACCTTCGTTGTATACATACATCAGCATAAAATGAGGTAAATAATGATAATAATAAACGTTTAGATATACTTTTTTATCTCTTTTCTTTATTCTACTGAACTACTGCATCAAACGCAATCATTGAGCTGCAGCTACTATCATATTAACAACATCCTCATGATGATCCTTTCTGGCTCCCAAATTACGCTTCAGTTATTTTTTATTCTTGCAACAAAAAAGAGCCTTAAGGGACATGCAAGTACGTGCGATGGATGACGACTATAAACATCCTCGCTTTTTGACAAGCAAACAACAAGCATCAAGCAAGCGAGGGAGAGGAAAGAGAGAGAGAGAGATGTGCCTCTGGGAAACACAAGCGTGATTTTTTTTCATTTACACATTAACACTCCCTTTCTACCGAGAGCACAAAACATTTTCCACTTCATCTTCTTATACAGTTTGCTGGAGAAGACGCAATCTCAGCACACCTCTCTCTGGCTTGGTTTACTGAATAAGAAATCATAGCTATCACGACGATAGATGACGACGAACATCCAAGCTTAACTGATTCCTAATTCCATTTCACAAACAAGTTACAAATATCAAGATAAATGTGCAATGCAGTAATTAGAAGCAAATTTCAAAGTTATCGAACAGGGTTTAAGAAAATTGAAAATACTGGTCACTTTAAATACAAAAGAATACTCGTTACTATCAACTTTAACACCCCGAGAGTAAAATGGATTATTGAAAATGATTTGGAAAGCCCAACAATAAAATTTGCATTTGAATTTCGAAAACCAGAATATTGTTTTTGAAACTATTTTGGGAATTCCTCACATTTTCTTTAATTTACAATTACTTCTTGAAAAAAAGATTAGTTTATTGATTTGGTTCGAGAGTTGTGAGAGCATAAAGCGAAGGTAGAAAAAAAACTGCTACGTAATCTATGATTGCAAACGTATCAAGTTAAACAATTTATTCATTAGAATGACCCCTGCTGGATGTAACTTTTTTCAATGACATATTAACAATCATGTAGGCATATTCTTTTATAAAGCATGAAACGAATTAAAAACAAAAAGTCTGCAGGCATCTGTTAAATACATTATGTATGTTTGTATGTATACTAGTTTTTATCTCACATCCTTGAATACGGAAGAAATTCGAGATGAGAAATGATTTTCTTATGATGTGATTTTAGTGTGACGATATTTTAGCTATTTGGTACGCAGTAAAATACAAACTATAAGTGAGCGTGAATGATGATGAATGCATCACTTTTTAAGCCCGTCTCACAAAACGGGAAATACGGGAACAAAATTAGGCTGAAATGACTCTTAGATCTACAAACACATAAGATAGCTTGGTTTTTTACACGGTTGTAGTTGTGACTTGAGTTAAGATGTGATTAGTCAATAAATTTAGTAAGCAAGTTGTGAGTACGATGACGAAGTGGCAATAATAATAGCCATGAGGTAAACCGGTGAAGCAACCGGAATACTCTCTGGTGCTTCTGCTGCCCCGTTTCATATTAACAACCAACAAAACACAATAATAAGCCTTCACAATATTCTATATAGTTTTCGTTATAGCCATTTTTCTCTTTCAAGCTACAAGAAAATAATGTAAAACCAATTGGCAACAGGTGGGAAGGAGGAGTACGCTGACGTGAGTTGAGTTGAGCTAAAGATTAACCTTATCTTTGAAATAGCTATTATAAATCTCTGGTTCTCCATCAGAAAAAATAAAAGAGCTACTGTGTTACGACGAGCGAAGAACAACAGTTGAGAGACTTGACTCGACTTGAGAGAGAAACCTGACAATGAGTATTATAATTTTGTTGAGTTGAGTACTACGAAGAAGAAAGGGGAGAAGAGAGAAAAAAGCACAGTAGCATCAAAAAGGTTCACCACAATACAATCAGTCAGGTTCCTATAAAACAACAAGCGAGAGAGGTGCTCCAACGACATAACCAACAAACAACCACTTTTGCTACTGTATTTATTTATTACGCCTTGTAAAGTAAAATAAACTCTTATAAAAACAAGAAAGTAATAATAATCATCATCAGTGCATTTAACTTCAGGCCAAAATCTACAAAAAATGTAGTGCAACACTTGCATATGAATAGTTACTCAACCTAATATTAATTTATATGCGCAGTAGCATTAGTAATATTCACAAAGTAGGTGGAGGTGGAACTCAAATTGGTGGGATTACATTTTTAATGGGAATGGGCACAGGTGGAAAGCTAGAAAATCTTCCAGAGGGGCGAGGTAATACGCAACAAAGAGGAATTATTTTTAAAAAAATCATGCACATGCTTAACAAATGATTCTCAATCTCAGTGAAGACTCTAACAAAAAAATAATCACGCGCTTTAGGCTTCATATTTTTTTTCAAATCAAACCAATAATACACAGTATTCGCGAATAAATGAATACATAATGAAAATATTAATGTACCACCTTAAGTTGACCACATACAATAAAATTAATCTCTTAGCTTAGTTGCATATATATTGTATAGTATATCATAGTTATTATTCATAATCAAAAGTTGATTTACACATCTTAGAAGTTCTAATCTTTTAATGCCCACTTAACAATAAAAACACGAATGCTAAAATACTGGTAACTAGTTTACTACAACAGCTTAAACCTATACATAAAATATTGGTATATACACCTCACATGCAATGCACAATATTTTCATGCCTCCTCATCAAATACATACAAGAAATCAAACGCACTTTTTCTTTCGTTTAGCATTCTCTAGAGAGTAGAGATTAAATACGAATGGTACATAACCGTGAACATCACCATCAGCGCTCAGCAGTAGTAGCTTCAGAGCTCTTGACGATAGTATCTAAATTATACAGAAATATCATCATGTATCATCGTCATCAACTTGCACCCAAAGAAACAACTCCCTCGCTCATTCATTCATTCAGTCATCCATTCACCATTCCATCCATTCATTCATTGAGAAAATGCAAAACGTACCCACTACCTACCCAAGCCAGGTATGCGTATGGGATATCATACTGACTGTGACTCGTTCATTGAAGACGAATATCAAAGTACTACGACTACAGGTTCTTCTTGAACCCTTTTTTCTTTTAACAGCTTCATTGTCAATCATCCAAAAATCTTTGATATCGTATTCTGTGTGCTATGTATGATATTGATAATCATAACAAGATACTACTTCTCTTCTTCTACTTCTGTCATTAGCAGTTAAATACTTGGCATTTTGGCATAGTCAATAGTAAATCGTAAGCAGCATTTCGGAGTCTCAGGTAATGTCAATAAGGAATGAGGTGCGAGTATATATACATGACTTTGTATGGATGACGAGCAAAAAAATAATATTGAGGCTTTTGTTGTAATTGTAAGTTGTTGGCGTATGCAGAGATGCTACGTGCAATTTGATAATTTTGATTCTAGAAGAATTATACAAACTCTACTCTCTAATTTATGCACTGGTGATGATGGTGATAAAGTTCTATAAAATCTATTGCGGCATAATTTACTGCACGCAATTATACCGCTGCGGCGGAAGAGAGGTGAGAAATGTAGTCATTGAAGCACCCGATCCCCCAATAAACTTTTGACTTGACAAGATTTACTCAAGATGAATGACTTTAAAGGGTCATGCAATGGCACATGCGTGTAATAATTATTGTAAAGTTTTCAATATTCTATCAAATCTATGAATGCAACTTTTTTGTTTTGTATTATCAAACTGAAGTGATCTAGGGTTTTTATGAATATTAATCCAATAATTATCTGCAGAGGTGTGTAGGGTTGAAGGAGGGGGAAGTGTGCAGCCAATACAATACAAAAACCATTACAAAGTACAAGTATTTTAATAGCCAAATCTGACTATTACCGGTTTCCGATATGATAGGAGAGGACAAAGTACAATTTATTTGTTTTAATATCTACTATATCCTTCATTTTACTTTTAGCAATGTTAACAACTGACTGCAAAGGGCAAATCAAAGTTAAATTACAAATTTTAGCATGGAAATATAAGAAAATAAAAACGTGAGTGCCCAAGCACTCGTTCTAGTGTTAATAATCGTTTTATTTTTTCCTGAGAAGACCAAAAATTCTCAGAAAACCCCAATCAAACCCTTAAGTCCCACATCACGTCTCACAGATGCATCAAAATGTCATGGCCTAGATACATCCAAAAATCCAGGTTTTCACTCTCACCATCATCATTGCTCCTATTTTCAAAAAACGTAACATCTGGAGTTGCATAGATAAAATTATGATGATGACCATATTTTGCCTTAGTTTTTTCTACATATGTATGCATTCAACTTGAGTTGAACTACTAGCAGAAGAGTGAATCATGAATATGACACATAATAACTCACTGATTGTGAAAAGTTAAAACACTTTTTAAGCTCTCTGCTCAAGTAAAGGGATGATAATATAAGAGGCACTATGTTTTTGGGATATTAGGATGATATTCTGGCCTGCCTGGCCAGGCCAAAGAATCTAAAAGAAGTTTCTGATTTGAACGCAGCAGGTTGCAAGCTTCTAGTTAGGTTGTTGTGAAGCACATATGCACAGCAGAAGAAGAACCAATATCAAACGCAACACTTGCTCGTTCGTTTCTTCTCTTCATCTTTGTACACTTCAAACTGCCTTTGCCACTGTTGCGTATGTAATCAGCATCATAATCATCTTCATCCTATCTTGCAGGATAGAGGGACAAGCAGAAAAAGTGTTAGAAAAAGTAAATGAAGCTTAAAAAACGACAAGAAGACATGGAGAAGATGTTTTGGGCTCAACCAAAATTGAGGCTCCAATCCAATATGCACATAAGCCATTATAGTAGTTTTATGTGGAAAAAAATTACACTGGATGAAAATGTACAGAAAAGATGAAGAAACGTGAAGAGAACATGTGATCGGACCTTTTCATTCATAAAATATTACATCAGTCCCATCATTCACTACTACCTTTATCACATATGTTGCTTGTTGGTTACTTCAGCTCGCTACAGGTACTCTTAACATTAGCATTATATCTTGTAGTAAGTTAGCAGCATTTGCATTTGCTAGGATTCAATTCAAGCTTCATCTCTAACTAGCCAAGCAACATTGAACAAGACCAAAGAAGCCAAAGAGGACCATCAAAATTCGCTGAGAAATCTTTCACTTCGTTTAGTTTGCTCTCCACACGCTTCACGTACTCATTCAAGCAGAGAATTTGTTCCTTCTTCTTCTCCAAACTCCTTTCATTAATTTTTATCATCATCGTTCAAAAAAAAAAATTTACAATTAGGAAGAAAAGGGAGAACACACCTTCTTATACTCATTCATTAAAAGTTGACCAAGAAAAAAACATTTCATTCAAGTCATCAGTACAAAAGGTGAAGCCAGCAACAACATCCCAAGAAAATACAAATTTTCACACAAACATAGCACAAATATTGTATACTCATAGTGTACTCGCTGTACCTTTTGGGATATCTATAGATTAATGTACAAGAATAATCACCAAAATTTCCCTCCAGAAGAAAAAGGGATGTTGTAGTATAGGACAGCAATAATAATAGGAAGAAAAAAAGTAGTAAAGATCTTCGTTTTGTAGGAGTACACCTTTTTTCTCTCCCATGTAAAATTATTATTATCAATATCTTCAAGAAACCAAGAAAGGAAACAATATATTGTAGTAAAAGGTAGTACCCTTCATTGTGATTTGACTTTGTTGAACCTGAATTACTGAACACTGAACCAAGTTGCCTTTTACTGGTTAACCTATCTTTTATTCTTGAGTTTCGAGAGAGAGAGAACGGAAACTTAACTTGTGGAACCAACAAACAACAGACAAATCAGTCCACCACCATTCGTCTGCTTACCCATTAGCAATCAACATTAAGTATACATCAGCAGCCAAAAACCAACCCATCACTATCATCATCAGTTTTTATATTATTGTTCCTTTTTACAAGGAGTGCACGCTTCCCACTCACACTCCATCTCTTCATATAACTTACTACCTTTACCTTGAATTGCCTTGAGAGTTTTTCTTTTCCCTTCCTGTTCTCTACTCCACGAGTATTGTTTACATCCCTATTCAACCAAATGTAAATAGCTTTTTTTTTGTCGTGTTCGTTTACTTCAACAAGTGGAGTGGACACAACGCACAGCATCTTAGTCTGCTGGATCATCGTCTCTAAAGCCTGCACCCCAGAGTTGTGAGTTGTGAAGCAAAAAGAAGTACCCTGTTCCTCTATCACTTCAATGCACACAACTTCGTTGAACTATACACACTGAAAAGACTTCAGACTCTCCATTAATTGGAAAGGCAACATAGTAGTGTTTGCTCGTCGTACGTGACAGACAAGTGTTGGGTGCCCTAGCAGTCGTTGTTGTCCACAGTCACTCACTCAGATTCATTCGACCATCATTAATAAATAAGGCTTCGTGCGCCAGCATTGTTTTTTATACTCGGAACTGTAACATTGTGAAGATTTTAAGTGAACGCAAGAAAAGCATCATTCAGCAATAACCCAAGTTTGCTAGTGAATTAAAAGTTTTCTAGTTTTGTGTACATGAAGTTAGCAAATTGAATTAAGCCAATCGATATCTTCAAAAATAATGAACCCACCAAGATGAATGGAAAGTATTATACGGTTACTTGTGTGACTCACAAAGTTATATCTACGGTTCTCCTGTCACTGTTCCTGCAGCTACAACCTTACCTGAGCGGTGTCAGTTCGGCATTTCATCTTACCCAAAACAATAATAATACCGGTGGTACAATTGGAGTTGGAGTAAATTCACCATACAAAATACTTTACGCTAACGGGGTAAGTACATACATAGAAGTAGTTTAAATGAATTCTGTAGAACTACAAACTATTTTTTATCCATACTTCCATATATTTTCTAAATTGTTAGAAGCATTATTATAAACAACATGTTTGCGCTAATATGGGGCAACATGATATAAACTTATTTGATGCAATTTTCGGAAACACATTTCAATGAAGACTAAAACCTTCACAGTCATAATTTGCGATTAACTATATTCATGTGTAAAAGCACTTCGAATGCCGAATTCTAAATTTATTAAGAAAAAATGGCAAACATGGTTTAAAAGCAGAAATCATACATAGAAATCCGGCAATACTTCGCTCGTAAACCAAAACCAGTGTACATAACATACATTCATACGTGTGTATATGTTCATATTCACATGTTGTAATAAGACATATTTTTATTGTTGTAATACGACCATAGCCCATTAAAAACGTAACAATATCAGTGACAACGTGACTGCGTGATAAAAAATATTACTTTATTACCACAATGAAAACTTACTTATGAAGTCCAATTTACTAAATGTAATGATGAACAAATTAAAGAAAAAATCCTGATACACTCGCTTGTTCCATTATATATTTACCACACTTGATGATAGTTAAAATACTTGTTCCAATATGCAACATAAGAGGAAGAAGCGTCAAGTTAACTTACACATGTAGTTTTATTACATTATATCGCAGTAGTAGGTAAAATGCGAAAACATGTCTCTATACTCTAATAACTATTGCTATCATGTAAAATAAGCCATGCAACTCCTTCATTTTTCTTCCCCATCGCATCACCCATTTCATTACGATGTTTTGATGATCACAAAAAGAAATGTTACATATGCACCCACCATACCAACCAGTGTCCTTTTTACAATCAGAGAGGCACCTATATATCTACACAATTCCTGCGTGATATGCATATACAATCAACAATGAAGTTTCAGAGGAGTATAGAAACTATTCTTCATCAACAACAGTAACTTTACTACAACAACTTGAAAATGTACGCTAGCTAGATCGACCATTCATTCTTCATTTTCATTCATTCTTTTGACTTCATTCATTTATTCTACAACTTTAGCAGCCAATAGCAATAGTTCTTGGCGTCATCAACATCAGTTATACTTTTTTTTCACTCGAGTAGAGATATATAGATGATCAGGAATTAACAATGTTGCAATTCACTGCAAGCCATCCCTAGAGAGCACAACTCACAATCACAATACTTGTAGTGGGACAAATACAATCAGTTGATGTTATATCTTTAGCTGTGAACCATTTCAATCATAGTCCACAATGAAAAAGATGCTTTTTATAATAGCAAACAAAGCTAAAGGCAAAAGGCTTTTGCGTATGTGCACAGCATACGCAAAACATATCACTTGGAAATATCAGAACTGATTGTGAGTATGCCGTGTTCATAAAGCCTGACAAGATGAAGGGAAAAAATGTTCTTTTTTGGTTCACTCACGCTCAAATGACTTCAAAATTGCGTGCAGCAAACTATTGTCATATATAACTACGAAGAAACATTGCTCCCTTTAGAAATTGAAAAGATTGAGAGATCGATATGTTTCTTCAAGAAGATTATAATGAATGTGAAGAGAAGCAGAATGATGAAAATGTATTTTATTATTTTCCAGATGAATGAAACAACTCTACCTGAATGCTCAACATTTTCTGTGTGTAGTAAAATTGACACCTACGACAAACCGTGGATTGAGAAGCAGTGCAGGTGTCCTGAACATGCTGGAGAGTGTTCTAGTTCCACATTATCTAATGACGGGCATACAATAACAGACAAAACACGACATTACAAGGTATGATCGACGATTTTTATGAGAAATTTTTCTTGAGAAGCAGATTTATCTAAGAAATCACAATCATACTTATCATGCATAAATTCTGCTTGTTTCAGATGTGTGAGCCAGTAAGGAAACTTCCTAAATGCCGTTATTTTCGGGATATAACCTGGACGCTAATCACCAAAGGGGATAATCTCACACAGCAAATTGTGCATTGTGTTTGCCCCAAAGACGCCGTAGCATATATGATCAAAAGACAAGCGTACACAACAGAAGACAACGAAGTAGGATTCAAATTTTCATTTGCATGCTCGCCACAAAGTGTAAGTACATATAAGCCGGAAACTCAGAATTTTAAAGTTTTATTTGTTTGGGGAACAAAATCATTTGATATTTACCAATATATTTTTTCTTTTTTATTTTCTCAGAGAGTATTGTGCCAAAGGAAAGAACCTTGTAGACTATTTACAGTGAAAAGAAGGACGAGTGTAACGGAAGTGAACACGAGCACTTTATGCCAATGTCCGCGTGGCTTTCAGTGCCCAAGTCATCACACAGATCCAGGTGTTATCTCAGGAAAATTTTATCCTGAAAACATGCTCAGAACTTTCTCAGGATATTGTGTTTAGTCAAGACAAGCAGAAAGAGAAAAACACAACGTACACCATGATGATGATGTTGCCTGTTGAATCTTTCTGAGACGACATATGGACTTCACCCCAAGCGTACATAATGCAAGCAAGATATATATGCCAGCCAAGGAAAGGTCTCAAGGTCCAGCTTTAAACACATTTTCCAATGAAAATCTTGAAAGATCCACAGAGTTAAAAAATATATATGTATACCAGTGGACACCTGGCCATTCATGCAATCCATCTTGCCTTAAGATGAAAAACTACCACCACACCATTTTACACACTTAACTGGAAGACGCAATCGTGGGACCACAGCAGCATCAACAGATACAAAAACCAAACATTAAGCTCAACGGATTGAGCATGCATGAAAGAAGCAGATATTACGAAACTAGTAGTGGGTGAACTCATCTATACAAGTCCCAAGAAAAAAAATCAACGTGTTTGCAACGCAATATTGCTGCTGGGACTCGGGAGAAAAGTTCTTATTCACAATTTCATTTTTATGCACCAGAGCAAAGTACAGCTACGCAGAACTAACACACAAATCCAATTTTTTTATACGAGAACGATAAAAAATTACAAGACTTATACAACGACATATCATCAAATATTATAAAAATGAAAGGTTTTGAGAAATTATCCATAATTTTCATATATATATATATTTAAAAACATATTTCCATATTACTTTTCTTGGGTGTATTTTTACGCAACAAAAAAGTACAAGACACTTTGACTCAGATAGACTTACTATATAGCTACTCTCAGTCGCTTCTTTCAAAACAAAAACCCACTTTTAGTTTCTCAATCAAAAGTACACAATGATAATATAGAAGGCAATCATACCACAGCTCAATTAATTTTATAAGTGCGGATGCATTTTGGAGACGGGCATATCAAACAAATTAAACGATGACTATCAGTTCCATAATTAATTGTTCTAATGCATTTTATAATCAGTAGAAAAAATAATCATACATAATGTACAATTTAAACTGTGAATACAAATAACTGTAAGTAACCCTTTAAGTTTAATGATAGTTTTAAAATAAGAATTTGAAATGTATGATTTGTGACTGTAATTTTCTGTCAATATCATGTAAATTTATAGTATAACTTAATTTAGTTCAAAATGTCAGGTTTATAACAGAGTCATTCCACAAAATAATGAACATATTGATATACATACGTAAGTAGACAATCCATATTTTAAAGGCTGACCACAAACACACGACAATCAAATGCAAGATCAAGTAGTCCATATGTAATACCGATAATTAGCAGCTTTACAGACAGAAGAAGGCTTGTAGTAATGTAACTTATTTATCCCTATTATCCATATTAATGAGATGTGAGAAGATTTTAAATAAAGTTATTAAAGATTGAGAATTTCACAAACTGAAAGTAAAAAGACAATATTTTTTTTAATGCATAACATTAATCCATAACCGAGAAACCATCAGCATTACGAAAACAATTCATGGTGACGCACCATCTTACAGGAAGTTTTCAAAACATGAAGTGCAAGAAACAACAAAGGAGTAACACCTTCTCGAAGTAGCTACTAGAACGAGTGAATAGAAAGAAGATCGAAATTTTGGTACGATGAAGTTTGTGTGAATGATAATATAAGACTGTGAAGAGCGTTGGCAGAGAATATTTTCTTCTGAAATATTTCTACGTAAAAAAACTCACTGAACCAAACAATTTAATCTCACCAACATTCCAAATTTTTGCGCCATTTGATGGTTCAGATTTCCTCAAAAGTAAAATATTCACCTTCAATTTTAAATTTCCAAATGGAGCATTGGATTTATAATTTGCTAACGCTGTATATGATTTATTTAACAATAAAAAAAGTACATTCCATACGTATCTAACAGGAGTTTGGCTTGTGTGTGTATTGAATGGTAAATAAGTAAATATTGCATGATTTTTTACTTAAAAAGCACACAAATGACTTGTATCTTATATAACTTGTAATGATTGCAAATCATATTTCAAAACACGAACAATTTCGTTTTATAATTCTTACAGAGAACATTGATATCATTTGAATTATCATTACGCATTACACGTATGATTAAATACAACATTTATTGTAATAAAAGAGCTAATTTACAACTGCTAATAATAAATAAGATCAAAGTTCAAAATTAGTAATAACATCTTCTGAAAAATTTACGAACAAGTGAGGTACGTGAAATCTTTCTCATTATTGCATCGAAAAAAACCTACTTGAACACCAAAGTATTTTGCAAAAAAAAATAAGCAAAGAGAGCTCTATTGAATGTAATTCTTGATTATTAGTGTGCTAACTGACAGTTATAGTAGCCTTATACTAGTAGCGGGGAAGTGTAATAGTTGGCATAAAACAAGATCTTTTAACTACCGTATCGTGTTTGTACAAAACTTTAAAATGTCATGTAAGCAACAAGTTTAAATGGAAGCAAGAAACAGTAGAGCTAGATCAAAAGCTGTACCCTCCTAACAAAAATTTCACCGTAACAGCATGTTTGTCATTAGCCACATGATATTTCAAGGGAATATATAGGTTTTCGTGATTCTCAAGGTAATTTGGGAGGAAAATCTTTCTATTCATGAAAATCTCTAGTCCAACTTCTAGACAACTAGAAGTACTAGGCGATTATGATTCTCTTTTTTATGATTTGAACTCACGACATCTATAAACATAACAAAATAAGTACCTGGCTCTTGGCACTCAACCCTTTTTTGTATTGCTTTGTGTGGTGTGTATTGTGTATTGC
>JAQFZG010003911.1:0-12698 GCA_034695465.1 Entomobrya nicoleti | reverse complement strand
GATTCCAAATGACCCCACTTATGACCTTAAATGACCCGACACATGATTCCAAATGACCCAACACATGATCTTAAATGGCCCCACTTATGATTCCAAATGATCCCACTTATTAGCCTAAATGGCCTCACACATGATTCGCAATGACCCCAATTATGACCTTAACTGACCCCACACATGATTCCAAATGACCCAACACATGACCTTAACTGACCCCACTTATGACCGTAAATGGCCTCACACATGATTCCAAATGACCCCACGCATGATCCCAGATGACCCAACAAGTGACCTCAAATTACACCAACTGCTGCTGAATATGATGCCGGCTTACTACTTCTTCAATTACAATTGCTGGTTTCAAATTATAAAGATGAATAGTTTATCTCTTATTTGAAAAAAATACATTAAAGTGCAATACTTCTCATGGTACGGTAGCAAGAGAAAGCTTTCTTTTTTTACTTTGTGCACACTATACCAACACAGAAATAATACAAAACTTGCAATAAAAAGCTTGTAAGTGTACAGAACAGTGAAATAGGCTGAAATAATTCATTTTTCATTTGTATTTGGTCGTCGAAGTAAACTTGTTTCAGAATATATATATGTTTTTGTAATGCGTCAGATGTTTTTCCACCAGAATTAATTTAATTTCAATGATGGCAATAGGATTTTTGTCTTCTAAGAAAAGCTTTTGTGGCTCTTAACAGCCATGCATTTTACAAAGACAAAGCCTCAGCCACAAGCACGTGTATGAGATTTAAATTGTAGTTTTAAGTAGTGCCATTTCATGTGGTTTGTGGCAACCTTAATGAAACCTACAACAAGAGCAAAAAGACAGAAATTAAATCATATATGTTACAATAAACTTATTTACTGAGCGCAAGAAGGGCACTGGTACATGTCAGAGTAAACGAAAGAAGTTGCAACCGTTGAATTAAATTGTGTACGTATACAAACATTGTAACCTCAAATTTGTTTCAAGTCAAGGTTTAATAGAAGCATTTTAAAATAAAGTAAAGCTCGACGAGTATCTTGGTTGCACGTTCAAAAGGCATATCAAACATAAAATACTTCAGTACGATAAACAAATAACAGTAATACTGGGGCTTGAAGTCTACTTAAACGAGTGTCACATAATTTAAAGCGAGGCATTAAAGAGCAAGAAACCAACAAGAGCCCTTATACATCGTTATACTTCATGGTATACCATAATAAATTTAAATGACAAATATAAGTGTGCCGACGAAAGCAAGAAGTACATAACGATTTTAAATTTAAAAAATTAAGTATCTTTTTCAACATCATAACGGTATTATAGCAGTGGTTTCTTTGTTTCCAGTTATACGTTATATCTGATACGAAGAGTTGAACATATTTGGCAATATTTATGTTGATCTGAAAACTATCCACTGGAAACTTCGTACTATGCTAATTAGGTATGTCATGAAATCTGGAAAAACTAGGCTAAAACTGCAGCCATCACTTACAATTTAAGTTTGATCTGTCCTTACTAAATTGTTAATGTACGCAATTATGAATGTAAAACACGCTATGTTACATGATCTGGACACCATCGTTAGCTGAATAGAATTTTAGTAAGCTGTCTTATTCCAAGCTAATGAAAAGTGATACAATAAAAATGGTTAGTTTTCAGGTATGCATAAACGATACCATTGTATGTTGCTCTACCAAGTCGCCGTTTAAGTTCAATGCTCGTGCAAGCATTAAAGCGAATCCAAAGAACACTTCAAGATCTCAACAGAAGAAAGTTTAACACACGAAAGCAAACTGCGAATCAAATACAACATATAGAATTCAATGAATGGAAGGACACGTGTTATCCACTGGTTTTGTGGTTAGTGTGTTCTCCGAAATGTGAATCTACAGTAGTTCCTTTATTACACCTTAATGAAAGCATGATTAATATACATACCTACAAAACCTATACCATTGACGATGAAAAGCATACCCCTAAGACAAAAGCTTTACTTCCAAGAATTCACTATACTTTTAGTATTTCCACATGTCTCCCTTTTTTGCAAGGCACGTGTACCAAGTGAAAACCATGCCAACCATGTACTTTAATCAAAACCAGATATGGAAAAGATTTTTTGCACAAACTACTTCATTTCTTTTTACAATTAGTCCTTCATTGATGTTTACGTGTGAACACCAACACTTCAGACTGAACATTTCGTAGAACACCACAGTTTGAATTGGATATATGAAAAGAAAAATTTACAAGAAGCGTTTTTATCTTCACTACAGGTCATTGGCTGGCACTACTCCTGTGACTTTATCAACAAAATCATGATGCGAACTTTGGAAAGTCTAAATTCGCAGATCATGTGCAGTGTACAACGGTATATTTAGTAGATTGTACTTTATTTCTCGCTCAAGATCTAAAAACTGTAAAAATCAAAGACAGATTTATAAAAACAGCATGCCTAAACATTACTTTGTCTTTGCAATAACAATTTATGCTATTATTACTTTATATTAAACGCTCATTATTATCAAATATGCAATTTACAAAAAGAAATGGATTATAGGCCTACAAATTTATTTTAGACGATTGGATTTTTGCTGAAAACATTTTTTTTGTAATATAATATCAGCTTTGCCTATATTTGATTTCAACTATCAAGGATTCCTATAATATCAAACTATCTCACAAGTAAAGAGCCTACAATGAATTTTCGTGATTTAAATATTAAACTGACATTTTGAGTTGCATTTTTTCATGTAAGTTTACTAAACAAATGTAAAACCAATATTTTATATCGATATAAACCAATTTGATGCTTCATATTTATTTAGGTAAATCCGTTTGGTGTATTTTGTGCGTAGCACGTTTTTCTTTTCCGCAAATAGCTGTGATGTAAAGTTGTATTTATACTTCCAAAGTTTTATTTTTGTTTTTGACTTCAACGAACATAAACCTTATAAAATAGGATTTCCGGATGTAGCCCCGTTCAGAATTGTTTTCAATGGTCCAAAACTTTAATTCACAGAAAACTGGTTTTACCTTTGTGTTCCATATCCGCCTCGGTACAGGTAAAATTAATTACCATAATGGTCAAACGAACGTAGGTTTGGTTTTAAACCGACTTTTGGGTTTCTGTCACAAACTTTTGTAAATATCACGTTTTTGAAGCACAATTGTGCGTAGGCAACAACTGATATATGCTATCTGTATTGGTATTCAGATATATGTATAATGCATACACCCACAAACCCACTTTTCATTTGTAAGGAAACGAAAATATCATGGAAATATTCCAAACAGTATACTTCGTTTCTCATAATCAAGCAAACGTGAAAGTATGTCCCTAAAAACTAGAACTTGATGTATTAGAACGCATGAATAAATTGAATAGGTATATTGAATAGCTCTTGGGGTTTCACGCATGAATATGTTTTTAAAATGCTAACTTTATTTCTATAGTCTAGGTCAGTAAGGTTAGCATATCATTGTCCTTGTTTTTGTGACATCAATCATAAATATTGGGATGTTTATTGAAATATGTCATCGAAGATTTTGTAGGTATGCGAAAAAGTCTTTGAATTAGTTTGTAAAATATTACTCGTTTTCGTTTACTGAAAATGTCAAAAATGTGTGTGAATACATTTAAATCAAATTGTATAGCAATTTAGTGTAGGCATTTTTTGCTCATTATTTATTAACGAGCAAAGAAAGCATTCAGGTAAAAAAATATTTATGAACTTTTACGCAATAAGTCATTTAATAACGTTTCGACCTGATCTATTTTTATGAATTCGTGGAGCTTTACAAAATTAACGGGAACTTTGGAAAGTCATGTGATTTACAAAAATGCTTACATAAATCAAGTAGCTTAAAATCCCAAATCCCTAAGTGTCACACTATAGCATTTTAAGAGTACCTTTAAAGTTGCGTTCTTGTCTTTGAAACATTTAGCTATCATTGACGTAATAAGCCACACTCTCAATCATATTATGAAACATGTAACTCAAAAATTAACTCTCTACTTGTTTTTGGCAGTCCGCAAGTTTTAGCTGTAGCTTGCGGTTACAGCTTGTGCCTAAAAATAATACGAATCTAATCCAATATTCCTACCCAAACACGAGCATCCTGCTCACAATGTAGTGCGCAAAATATCCATCTTGATTAGGTTACTTAGGTGAAAGGAAATGTAGCTTTGTAAAACAAGCGAATAAATGAGCCATTCGCGAAAAAGTGAGCTCATAAAAATTAATTTTCTCAATCGTTACGAACGGAAATTACAAGATCAAATTTTTAGCTCTGAAAATAGCTCAATACGGATTTAGCAGGAGGAGGAGGAGCTAGACTAAAACTTTGCAAAAATAAATTACTATTATTTAGTTAAGCCTACTTACTTGGAATGTTATAGCGAAGTTATTATAGAAATTATTGGGTGTTTGATTTGATTTGTTTCCAATTGCTCATTTGTAGATTTATAGACTATCTTTATTTTATATAGATCTTCTGTTAAGGTAAACTTAACGAATAAACTTAGGTAATGTATGTGGCCTAAAACGAAAGTCAGCGCTATGCGCAATTTATCAACGCAGTTTTTATATTTTTGAAAATTTATATTAAGATATAATATTACGTAGAAAAAAGTTAAAGGAACGGTGGAGACAAGAAGTCTGGTCTAGCAATGCACTCATTAGTCAAGGTTAGTTGTTCGAGGGTCAACAAAAATAGGTATTTTTTAATTCTTTTGACTTTTGTATGTTTGTTAAAATGAACATACTAATATATGACGTTTTTAATTAAATTCTTCTATTTAAGCTTCCTTATTTTGTCGTATGACATGGAAGGTTTAGGACACTTATTCGTCCTAGTAAAACATGAGATTATGCTGCACTTTCCCAGGAAGTAGTGTAAATATGGACTCGTGTAAATAAATAAATGTTATTGCACTCAATAAAATTATGTGAGAGAGTAATGTTCAGATGAGTGGTAAACACAAAGTTTGTCATATAAATGCTCTGTGAAGTAAGTCTTTTTATAGCTTTATGTATATGTTCGATTTTGGGGAAAGAAGAAAAAAGGAGAGCATAAATTTTTTATTTGTTTACATATTCTTAAGAATTACCGTTGTTTTGCACGCTTGTGTTGCCTTTTAAACTTTAACAGCTTACTTCTCAAACTCATTTTAGTAAGCTTATGCTTGCGGTTATTCTGGGTTAACATACATTAGCAAATGAGTAAAGTAATTAGCATTCAAGGAATTTTGCTAATGCTTAGAATTTTATTTAAGCAAAAATGTTCACTTTAAAATACGACTAACCTTAAATATGATCGTTGACGCTAGAAACGCTATAATTTTACACCTTAAATAATTCCATCGGGTATTATAAAATAAGCTCCAAAATATTCCGAGTATAGTGCTGAGTGGGAAGATTTTCCAGGAAGTTTTAATAAAGTTCGCATAAAAGCCATAGCATCATAGCCACAGTTATATTTATAAGCTCATTTCTAGAATAAAGGCTGCAACATTTCTAGTAGAACTGGTTCTTGTGGTGTACTATGTACTCCGCAGCACATTAATGTCATTTGTATATTTGGGGTGAATGGGATTGCCTTGTGACACTGTCTATAGGTTTTTAGAAGCATTTTCCCCATGTACAATGCACCTGGACAAAAAAATGCCAACAAGTGTCTCGTGTGTTGTAGTGCTTACACAAGCGTATCGTTTACAAACAGCATCGTATTTATGTTTGACATGATAGTTGAGCTTTACACAAGAACGATAAAAGTGCGAGAATACTAGTTCTAAGAAATGTACTTACATGGTATTATGGGTAACGGTAAACATAATCTTTCAAGGATATTTTCACATGGCTAGTTAGCTTTCTACCCTAGTTAACCATAAAAAACTTATGCCGAAAGGAAGAACTTATCGTGAAAAAAACCTCAACCACATTTAAGTTGGGAGGATCATTATATTAAGCCCTATTAAGGTAGCTTGTTTGAGTATGTATTGTCATATATATGTCAATTTTCCTGTTTTTCAAAACTAAAAATTAAAAGATTTTACCAATTTTACATTTTAAGCAGTGTGTTATTTTCATGACTACGTTATTACATACTAAGTGTCAACATTGTTCCAGAAGTGTATAATTTTGCCTTTTGCCAATTTTTAGACAGTTTTGTGAATCAACATCGATTTTGCGATATTAAATCCATTCATTATATCCCTGGAGATTTTGTTCTTTGAAAATCCTTGGATTTTTGGATATAACTTTTTTGCACAAGCTTCTATATAAAAAGCAATGTTGGCATTTTTGTATCAATTCGGAAGATTGTGAAGTAAAAAGTCTTAAGTGAAACAAATCCTATGGGAATAAGATAGCAATATGTTTATAGCTTTCCTGAAAAAGCTTTGAAACCTTTTATACCTTCAAAAGAAATCACAGCAAACTTCCGTATTCGTTGAAAATAAAGATTTTGAAATGTAGAATTTTATCTGGTAAAAGTAAATCCTATTTTCAGTTTCCTGATTGTTTTCACCGGAATTTGAGTTTTGGAATAAGTTAGAAAATCAGATATTTTATAACATGGTATTCATGAAGATATATAATTTCACTCTAAAGACACAGTCCCATAAAAACAAGAAATGTGATCTTTTCCAGTGGATATACGTTGCGGAGAAAACACATGAATACTTTTTCCTTGACCTCAATCACAATTGGTGTACCTTTTACTAGCAATCATTAGTGTAATTGATGGATTTTTTTTGATAATCGATGTATCAAAATCTGAACTACGAAATAATGACAACATGTTTTACATAATTTCAAAATAGTAATTGTGGAAATAAATCTCGGATACTTTGAATAAAATATTTATACTTGGCTAAAAATTCAATCCACTTTTTCATGTGGGTTATGGCGAGGTACATAAGAATTCTAGTTTATGCATCTGGGAACCTTTATTTTTATCCTTATCCAATATAAAGTTGTATGTATTAAAATATATATTTCATGCGTAGAAAGAGAAAGTGAATACATAGTGTATGTATATTTTAGGAAAGATGTGTTTTTGCGTGGCGCGACGCTTCGCCAAAGCGACGTTTGACCAACGTCACTTCACCAAAAAAATATTTTTTTGAACGTCACTTAGCCAAAAGCAGATTTTTGGGCGGCGACACTTGGCCAAATCCAGTTTTTTCATTAACGACGCTTGGCCAAAAAATATTTTATGGTTAGCGACGCTTCACCAAATCAACAAATACGTCACAAAATGTAAGTTACAAAATATCTGAAATGACAAACAACGTTCACATTGTATATCATTGTTCTCTAGTCATTATATCTTTAGTACAAAATATAATCCACGCATTACGGATTTATTTCTGATCACAATGAAATTAACATTTTTACACTGCCCACTTACATATGTATATCGAAAACATCTAACTTTATATGATAAAAGTTTTGTTCCCAAATCGTGAATTATATTCAATGCATGAGATGGGATAGCAATGATGTTGGTCTGAAAGCAAATAGAAAGGGAATATAAAACTTCCATCTTTTAAAGCCTCCTTTCTATCACCGCGTTTGCGCCAAATTATGAGCCGCGGATTAACAGTAACAGTAGATCGTGTAATGCAGCAACAAAAATTGTTTTCGGTCAAATGTTTGTCAATTCTGTTTCAAGGAAGCTGACCGTAATTTTTTAAGTCTAAAACTCATTCAGTTAGGAACAAAAAGCAAGGGTGAGAAACTTGGTGTTAGAAGGATGCCAACTTCCAGAGTGATGAACTCGCTTGCAGAAGGATTGATTGTAATTTGTATTTTCGTTAAACATGGAACGTATTCATGAACCTTTTGAAACTTATAATAATTTAGAAAATATTTGGCTAATCGTCGTGCGTCATTTTTATTACTTTTTGCCAGACGTCGTATGCATATTTTTGTAATTTGGTCAATTGACGTATCTGAAAAATATTTATTTGGTCAAATGTCGTGCTTCAAGAAGCAAGGTGATTTTCTTCGAAAAAATGCAAATTTGGTGCACCGTCGTTTTGGCGAAACGTCGGACAATCGTTTTTTGAAGGATTTTGGTTACTACGAAAAGTTTGTTGTTTAAAGTGACTTTTTAGATTAAACAAGATTTCAGGTGTGCAAAAAAAATACATTTATTTTGATGGTGAAGAGTCAACTGATGTTTGATCCACTATGTAAAGTAACAAAAAAGGAATACATAAGAGAAAATCAAATACTTAAACTGATGGACAGCATAAACGTTTTTGTGTGTTTAGTGGTGTCACTACTCTCTAGCTAAGTTAATGTTTGTGTATCCATAAAAAGCGATACAGCAAACGAAGTACATTTGTACAAAGTTCAGTTTGTTCATGGTTATAAAATAAATGCAAAAATACTACTTGGGCAAAAATCAAATTATGGTTTTCACTAAACAAGATACTTTCAGCGGTGTTGGTATATATTTTTGAAAACTGCATAGTTAAATGTGTCAAAATATTAGGAAAACCAAGTACAATATATGGGGGTATATTTTGAATAACTGAACGTAGATTGACATGGCATTCTTATTGGTGTTTATGCATGAAAAAACATTGAGTCGCTAACCAAACATTGTTCCATGTCATTTTAAAAGTAAGTTTTGTCACTGTAAATCTAATTGTCTTTCAAGGGTTCTTCTGCCTTGATAGCCTAAAATGTGAAACAGAATCTAATTTGTTAAGGACAAAAATTTACGTGTACAATACCTAAGGGAAATAAATATAGCACTTATTTCCTAACGCTATAATGCATTTTTACTATATTACAAAAAGACAACCGCAGCGTATTTAATTCAATCCTTCAATCTCAGCGAGAGAAAAAGTATAAGTATCCTTTGAAATATGTGTACGTACTACGTAGCATGAGGGAAAAGGAAACTGTGTTGTATGCTGTTCGTATTCTTATTGCTTCTCTTCTATGAAAAGTTGGGCGAGAACTTGCAGTCTTAAAGCATATTAATTTTTGGGAGTGAATTTTATACACATATTGTAAGCTATTGCGTGACGTGTGTCGTTTTTTCACTTTGGCTGTGCTTATTTACTGGATCGGATACCAATCCCGAAAGTGTGCAACTTTGTACAAAAATTACATAAATATTAGATTTCTATACTTTCACATACGTCTTTTATAGCATAATAAGGAAATACAAGTGTGTCAAGTTACTATTTTGTTATGATTGATTTATTTGACTTCACAATCAACAGCTTAAAACTTGGCCTTTAATTTTTTTGAGTATTTTGTAGTATTTTTTGTTTTAAAAACACCAAGCGCCATATCGAAGCACACTATCATGTAACGTATAGTAGAGAACGATTAGCATCTACAGCGCTTTTCTACGAGACAGATCATTTTCCTTTCCAAGTCATTACTCCCTTTTTATCGAGCATCTCGTGTGCTGTTGTGCAATTTTTGTACAGACTTTTGAAGTAACTGTGTATAGGTTTTTAATTGAATAAAATGCGTTTTGGTCTATGTGGCTTAACTTCTAACACATAATTAGTTTTTCTCCACATCAAGTCCCACAAATATCTTGAAAAATTAGTCAAGCGATTTGAGACTCCAAACATGATCTCAAAGTTACTGGCCATTCTATACTTATAGCAGGTATTAGGCACTTTTTTGGTAAAATGACAAGCTATACTTGACCAAAATGGATAGCTCTACTAATTATTTTATTGAAAATGTGGTACGCCTGGTAAGTAAGTGAACTTCATTGAACTTGAAGTATGTTTGATCCTCTCCACACACTCATTAAATTTCTGACCTTGTATCCTAATTGCGAATTGCAACCAGGCAGTATTAAACTATATGTTTGACTTAAATGTTCTATAAAATAAATTTCCACATATGCATACATATAGATACAAACATGTACATGCATAATATTGAGACAACATGCTTGGCATTTAATCCTAACTTAGCCATTTATTTGTGATTGTAATCCGCTGCGTGTGTCAAGGACAAAGTAAAGTCAGGGTGAAGGAAACAGCCAAAGATGTATATACAGTTCCGGTGAAAGTATTTGTAAACTATGATTTGGTAAATATTTGTGTACAGTCCCTACAGAATTTATACACTGTAAACTTTAATACGGGAAATTTTATTCAAATTCCCATAAGAATACGTCAATGCACAATTTAATGGAATGTACATTTAGTACCGAATAAATTCTCTTGGGTGGCTTCAGATTGTTAGCGTGAACTGTGCAGTGTGCAGGATTTTCGTTTTTGACTCTAATGAATAATGCTCTTAGAGTCAACTAACCCTTGGAATTTTTCTATTAGATTGCGTAGCTATTTGTATGTACAGCTAAAGTGGAATCGAGAATGAATTATTAAATTTATTTACTAAACATTTTCAACGAAACGCCCATTTTTAAGGTAATATTTGCAAGATGAAAAATGCAATTTAACTGGAATTGACTTCAATGCAATAGTGCTGATTATTGTTAAAACAATTTAAAATATACGCCATTGCAATGTAATATGCAGTCAGGATAGGAAATAACTGTAAATTATTCAATTATCTTATACAGCTTTGTTATTATAACATTGTTTCAGTTGTATTGCTAATCGTAAGTAGATTCCAGCCACCATAGTTATATGTATGTAAACTTCATAACTAAACATGCGCAAAGCAACCTGTTGAATTCTTCACAAAGCGAAATTAAAAGCACGATAAAAACTCATTACCACATAAATAATTAGCGTCCTATGAGGTATCCTAAAGACAAGAAATTTTTATTTGTCTTTTAGATAGAATATAGACTAAGACTATAATTGACTATAATTTACATTATACTGCTATTTCTTTTTGTTTGTTTGAATTTGTTTAAGTTGATCAATGTTAAAATGACCCATTTTTTAGTATTCGTAGTTTTTCATTCATTAGTGCATCTTATTACTACACATTCTTTGAGGTTTTAGCAAAGAAGCTTTAAAAACTGCCATGGCCATTTTCTATGCTGCAAACGTAATTGAATAGTCAAAAAGTAAGTACAGTAGAAATAAATTTCACTTTCGTAAGTTCTAGGAACATTCAATTCTACTAGATTTAATACTAACCTTGTTCAAAAATTGAAGACACACAAACATTACCATGGTCTCTTTTGAAATAACCAAAACACGAACGTTTCTTAGGGTTAGCTTGAAAATGGTATGTGCTTTCACCTCAACCTTAACTAGAAATTGTTTGATGACATATATATTTATTTTACGAAGGTTTTACTACCACAAAGTCGTTTGAAGATCGCACGTGCTACAAAATGAAAGCCAAAAAAAATAGCTGCTACAGAACAATGACGTGTTCGATATATGTATAATCAAACTTTTTACATTTTTAATTGATGACAACTTCAAAGGATATTTTTAAGGTGTGCCTGTCTACTTTTACAATAGTTAATGTAGAATTCTATTTTTCCTTTGAGAACAAGGAATATTTTTTGTTTGAATTTCTTTTAAGTCAATTTACAATAGTAGAAAAATGTTTTCCTTGAACTTGCTCTTTTGACTGAAACGTTTGTTTTGGTTGCTTTGATTTTTTTAAGTGAAAGAGACGTGTGGCATTTGTGTCGAGAAATGACACGACACAATGCAATGGGATTTTCAAGAGTTTTACTTATTTCAGGTTCAATGAAATCTTAAAACTCCCTTCGGCATTTTGACGTGAAAATTTGATGATAAGGGTAGAACTGGACACAGGTTGAGATACCTGCTTACATGTTGCATCTAGGAAACCAATTGGTTTGTATGCTTATGCACGCATTGCATTTAAAGTAGCACATGTGGAAAGCCGGCTAATAATATAGTCATTATTAACTATTTTGTAAATTTTATCCTGTTATATTAAATTGTTAATAAGTTTAAGTAACTTGAATTGTAAAACACATGTTATGTAACATGGTCTTGACACTATCATTTACTAAACAGGAGTTGAGTGCGATGTGCTATTTCAGTCCAATGAAAAGTGAATAATTTTACTTGCATGTAATGCGAAACAAATATACAACGATGCCATGTTATTTATGTACTTCTATAAAACTTTTATATACATTTACAGCTCGCAAAAGTGCCAAACCCGGACCAAAACAATGTGGTTGGAGCACTTCAGGTTCTCTACAAAAGTAAGTTTAACATGAGCTCAAACTACAGATCAAATGATACTGTACTACACACGAGATTAAATTAATACAAAGAAACTTGTTATCCGGTGGTTTTTGGGCTAACGCTTTCTCCAAAATGGGAATCTACGGTAATTTCGATTGTTTTATTATTACATTGAAATGAAAGCATGATTAAAATACGTATCTGAGAAAATTATAACAATGGGTATCTAAGGCTCAACCCTTAAACAAAAGTTCTAGTTCAAAGTATTCACCACAGCTAGTAGTTTTAATATTTACACGTGTCCTCTTTTTTCAAAGCATGTGTGCCCAGTGAAAACCAAGCCAAAATATACTTCCATGAAACCAGACACTGAAACTATTTTCATACGAATAATTCATTTCTTTATACAAAGAGACAGTGCTTTACTAGTTATAGGATGACAGAATTGTACTTTTTGCATATCTGTGGGAGTACGTTAGTGTACACGCTTATCATAGTGTGTACACGCTTATCATACTAGAACCGGTCAATGGTCATACTAAAAAAATGGTTGTT
>JAQFZG010003910.1:0-12700 GCA_034695465.1 Entomobrya nicoleti | reverse complement strand
ACTGTACATTGTACAGATATTTTAATATTACGTGGGAAAACAAAGTAAATATAATGCTATTTCTAAGGAAGATAGTCCCGTTATGTCTTGTCTACTCAGTCAGTAAAGTGACGGGAAATAAACCCAGTTTGGCAGTTTGGTTAGGTTAATACTGGACTTTTAATGGTGTATTGATTCCTCCATTGATTCTTGGAGAGTATATACAAGTCCCAAAATACTTAATACTTTCAACCAAGCCAAAGTCATACAAAGTGTGATGATGATATGACATCAAACATGACTAGTTTTTCGTGCTACTGATAGATGAAAGGGTACATAGAATAAAAATGTTCTGTTTCTCACTTTCCCAGCTAGTCAATTCGCGTCAGAAAAATCGTGTCTATTTATAGGAGTTGGACTTATTTGAAAAGCATATAAAATATGTCGGCATTTTTTTTTAGATAGCGAGCGACGTATGTTCAGCAGGTTCTCACAAAATTCATGTATTTTTCCAAAAGTGTTCATCCTTCATGGTTCATATTCTTGCTGCCGTGTTTGGATTATCTAAGAGTTTTTTTCTTCATCTTATCATGAAATTCCAGGAGAGATGAGAGATTCCATAATATTCAATTAGTTCCTGATCTACAATATACATCAAATGTGTAAATTTGAAGTTCAGACGTTGTCTGTAAATATTTTTGTAGTAATTTTTCTGTAAAAAAATGATAAACTAGTTAGATTAAACCCACCATGACATTGACTTTTGCTCGACGAACAAGGTTACTTAATGTATTATCTTAAGTAGACTGAGATTTAAAAATTTATAGCGTTGTCTTTTCTAATATCAGATCTTCTCATCTTCAGATTGAAATGAAACCGCAGCTTTCTGTTATTTTGTGCTGGTAAAACAGCCTGAAACTAGATTTCATTGTAATTGCAATTAACTTGTATGATGATCATGTATCAAAGTATGTTTTGCTTGCAATTTTCATCTCGTTATCTAAGAAAGAATTTTTGCTTGGAAAAATACAGAAATATGGAAAATGGGAACGAGACATTTAACAACAGGTACATTATGTAGGTAACAACATTTTTGTATCAGACAACCCGGTACAATACAATACAGCACAATGTATATTACGCACAGATAGATATTGATCCTTACCAATTAAATGCAACATTACACATTTATGAAACAACCGGCTTTGTTTCATCGCCTTTCGTACGCCCAAAAACTCCCACGAGTACTAATATTCTTGAGAACTGGAATAACTTGAAAGAATTCCCTGAATCTGACTGGCATTGTTTACATTCAACATTCCAGCAAAACTTTAAAGCAATGTACAAGTAAATTTTGTTAACTTTAGGGATTTTTGTTATAAAAACCAACTAGGAAAGCACATAATAAGAGTTTGGGTCGATCCATGGAAAAAACGTAAATGTGCAATATAATCATCATCATGACCATGTGGGCAATGTGCAGTACAAGAATAGCAATGATTTATCCACTGTTTAAATGTAAAGTTCTTTATGTAATACCAGTAGGTATATAATTAACTTCTTACACCATGTATACATATATGCACATGAATCTAAAATATAACAAAGAGAATTAAATGGAGAATATATATGCTACAATAAATTAGAATAGTCGTAATTAGTACATCAGCAGCAATAAACTATGTAATGCAAGAGCATTTCCTGTATGTTCCAAGCCGTGAAGTCATCGCCATCATTAATTCATCATCATCCCTTGACTAGGTGTCATATCGGTACATATAATACCACAGTTAGATAATATCGTTGTTTGTGCAATCTACCTGGAATATGATATTCATACGTACATAGTTGTCATCAGCAGACCAAGGAATTGTTTCAAAGTTATTTGTTTGCAATGGCGATGGTGAATTTTGTAGGAACCCGTTGCAGTGAATTTCGCGGAAAAAGTATTTCATACCATACTTCGAGTGCACATTAGACATAAAGTTCACAAAATGATATGTGGCATTGGTTTTTAAAATCTATTCTGTTAATCTGTTCATGCGTGTGAAGTTTTTTTAGAGACGCTATCACAATCATAATCATAATTTGGAATGTTTCATTTGTTTTATCATTAGTCCAGTGACGACATTGAGGTGTGAACTAGAATGCAGGCATTATAAGGTGTTATATCCAGTTAGTTTGAACTACTTCCAGGTTTTTGTTTGTCTCAGAAAACCAAGTCATTGCTATAAATACATAATATGTACAATCAAGGGATTTCCAAATAAGCTTTGATAACAGTATTTAGTATTTTAGTGTGAATGAAGTTTTAAATTAAAAATATATGGTATAGGTTGGTTGACAGGTACAAATGAGTTATTAAATTACGTTTCTTTGTTTTTCTGTTCTGTTATGTTACGCAGACTGATTTATTGTGTGGTAGTACACTAATATCTGTTCGATCCCCTCTCATCTCAACTAAAATACCCAACATTGATGATGATGACTATAGTAAAACATTGGATCGCCCCTTATCCAGCGACTATATGACCGCTTGGAAGTTTTAATCTAATCAATACATATTCTCAGGGGAGCAACACTAACCTAGCCAGCTTGAATGTATGTGACATTTGTTTTAATCATGTATTTATTTATGTACATTTGATGAAATTATTAAAAGATTTGTATGTGATGCATAGACTATTAATATATTGTAACATTGTGCTTGTGCTCTTATGCAATTAATGTAACAATAGATTCTGATCCTGGATTAAAAAAAATATAAACCTGGCATCTCATCTGCTTAAGGCCACGACAACGTGACCTCTTAATTCATAGATTTATTAATTTTGAACAAAACATACTTCAAAAATGGATCTGGAGAGCTTAACAAATCTGAGAGACAAAAGAAATCGATTTCAAGTAAACCGGGTTGATTCAGTGGCAACAGGTCATCACTCACCCGGGTCCCCCAGTGGAGGTTCGTCTGGCACTGTCAATAGCGGGGCAACTCTATTGGCATACAAGGACTATGGAAATGGGACAACATCACCCACCACAGGAAACGGGAATCGGGTTGTAGACGGTAATTTACAAAAAATCAATTTGGCACACACTTCACAAACTCAAACTCTTTATGTCAACCCCTTGGCGCACTTTGCAATGAACCCATCTTGTGGATATCCACAACGTCAAGATAATCGCCATCATGGGACTGGACTTGTCGATCTTGATGATAACGATGAGTCTATCTCTGATGAAGACGCAGACAAGGGTCAGTGATTATCAAATGCACAACGATCCATTCAGGCTCTAGTTCTCTCTCTCTACATACCAACCAAAATTCCTGAAATGATGACTCGTGTGTGTAAAATTATGCCCTTCATCTTAATGTAACGCTCAATTTTATTGATTTCTATATCAAGGTGGTGGCGAAAACATATTTCCCTACAGCAATGGTAACGGTCTTATCTCATCACCGGATGGGAATCAGGACGAAATATCTAAAGATTCTCACAATGCCCACAACAACACGCATACCGTGGGAGGATCCTATGCTAAAAGCTTCCGCCATTTTACAAGGGAAGCTTTACCCAGGTTGGACAATTACAGGAATATGATGTCCATCCAAGCAGCATACCGACCCACGCTGGATGAATTACACAATATCACCGTGCATAGAAAGGTAATTTACCTTTTTCACAAATCGATTTTTCGTGACAAAGAGTTATTGCAAAACTTTGGTTGAAAGCTGAAGATGCATTTTTGGAACACCAAAATGTCATTGAGTCTATACACCCTTTGATTATTGTTGTTTACCAAATATTTTTTTTTGTAAATTACAATATATCTAAACTATTTTTTGATATTTGCTCGCTAAATACTTTCTCTGCATTTTTTTGTCAATTTAATCAACGATGTTTTTGCGCTGTGCTCGAGGAATTCTATTTTTATGGATTCTTGTCAGTTTTTATCATGTTTGCAGCACGATTTCAGTCGTGATTTGTAGTTTTTTTTTACATATATTGCGTTGGTTTTCGTACATTAACGAATTTACAAAAAATAATAAATGATTTTCGATCCACAACCTACCTAAAAAGCTTTTAGCGTTGAATTTCAGTGTCACATGCGATGATTTTTTGAAACTTAGCTTGCATTACGTAAGCCTTTCATCTATGGTATTAGGCAAGTAGGAAATAAATGGAGTCATTTTCATTCTAACAAATTATTTCTTTATATCGCAAATGGGAAAAGCTAAAAATTTGAAAATTTGTTACGACTACCGGCCACACTCACATTTGAAAGCTTATAAAAATGCAACTTAGGTACTTCATGAAAAAAGGAATATAATTCTGTATTCCACACTTCCAACCTAATTGCATGTTTAGTAACACAATCTACAGTAATTTTCCATTTGTGGCATTTTACGTGTCATTTTCCTTCTCAATCTGTCGTTTCATTCTGTCACTCACACCAAAAATCAGACCTTGACTTTTAGCAACTTGTGGCAAATGCGAATAAAAGGGTTTGATTTGGATAAAATTCCACACGGTTCCACTTTGTTTCCTTTTTGTGAATGACTATACAATCACGATCACGACACGGTTTCATAAGACCTCTTTTAGGGTACAATTTATCTCGAATCTATGATGACTTACATATACACTGCTGCAGCTGTCTATGCATATTATGAACTAGCGTTCGTGCATAGTTCAACTACCAAACTGACTACTTGATCAACCCTTTTAGTTTGGTGAAAGCAACAACATATCATCATCCATCACATTCTGTAAAAAACTTGAAGAAAATGCCATCAGACAGTAGTAATTACAGAGAAAAGAATGGCATTTAGAAACATGGGGTAAAACGTTAATTATTTTAGCATTTTACTAATAAATGAAGAGACAGGAAAGTAGTCAGACTTAACCAAGTATTTTCACGCGAAAAGTGGATAAAGGGTCAACGAAACAAAACATTGCAAAAAAAAATCCAAGGATATGGACAGATTAGAGTTTCCCAATATACAAGCAATTGCATTAAATTAGCTTAGCTTTAGCAAAAAAGGAGGCTTTTGGGTACTAAACCATTCTATGATTAACAGTCAAATATCTCCTAGCAGTCTGTTTGACTCAGATTACAGAAACCGGTATTCCGCAAAAAGTACTTACAATATACTTGTAATACTACTATGTGCTACTGCCACTAGTAGCTCGCATTTTAGAACACTAGAATTGTAGCGTATCAGCTATTGTATCAATTTTGCCAAATATGTATTATGATGTGGTAGCCAGCGATTGTACTTAGGCATTGACTGTGAGTATCTTCCTGATTATGACTTCGTTAGTTACTTTTACTCGGTTTGATGCTAAAAATTAGTGGTTTCTCCAAATGCATCATAAAACGTGTATTGAGTTGCCCATGTCATTGACTATGAATACTGTGCGAAAAATGACCCCAATTGCATTTATATTTCTTGTTACATCAGTACAAGTTAGCTTGTAATTATTATTCTTAATTAGTAGATTTTCGAGTTTGCTACCAAATCAAATTACATGTCATTTGTGCAGTAATGATATATCATTGTGTTTTACAACATCTGTTAGAATTCATATCTATCTGCTAGCGAAAGCGATTCAAATTCAATCATTGAAGCAAATCTGTATCCGTGCATATAGATATATGTACGTAATTCGTATTATTCGCTGTCCAAATATTTCAGTGAAATTTTTGTTGAGAATCGAGCTTTATTTTATCGACGATCATAATGTGACAGGTAGCATTAGGTTCGAAAGGGAATCTAACGTAAACTGAAATACAAAAACGGGAATTTATATATCAGAACAGAATATACCTTTATATTAAATTGCTATTGAAAAACAAATGTTTCCCATGAACTGCAATAATATGCTTCTCACCACGTCATTCATAACTGGTGAATCGTGATGATGTGATAATGAAATTCAGGTTAAAACTCATATCTCGATAGTGAATCATATAGTTGCATACAAACGTACTACTATTATGTTCAATTAACGAAACGTCATTAATTATGATCGTAATTCCTAGGATCAATCTCAATATTCCCCATAAAGCTTATAACTGATTGATGTTGAATGAACGTGTATTGAAACGTTGACGTTTTGCAGATTTGTAATTACCTACAATATAGTAAATATCCGTAAATATATAGACTTCGCCAAAAACTTTGTTGAGCCATGCATGCAATGCATCAATGCAAACAATTATTTTTGGGCATTATTTAATTGCCAGACGCCAATCGGAAGATCAAATAATCAACGAAAATATCTTAGTTAATAATGCCGATTTTTTTTTGCTTTTTTGATAGCCGTCAACGCATAATTCAGCGGGCGACGCTCCTGCCGAGGGTGGAAATCTGAAATTCGGTTGGATTAAAGGAGTTTTCGTAAGATGTCTTTTAAATATTTGGGGAGTAATGCTCTTTCTCCGCCTATCATGGGTCACCGGACAGGCTGGAATTGGTACGTCTTGTTATAATACATTTTAAAAGATTATTTTGATGACTGCAGTAATACTAAATTTATTCGTGGAATTTTTATTGAGAAACGAGACTACGCTGAAAATTAAATCCCTTTTTAAGTTTTGCAATATACGCAGCAACTTCAAGATCACATATCACAGGATTTACAGATGCATACGCATTTACTTAAATTAATTAATGCAATAATCAAATTAGCTAGTGCTAATTACTGAATATAATTAATAAGGAGGCATGCTTTGAGACATGAAATGATTAGTAAGCTATTTGTGACATGATTGATAGTAATCAGAAGGGAGAATTCAATGTCACGAAATCGAATCATCTTTGAAAGGGTTATTAATGGAATCATTAGACTAATACGGAGCTAAAATTAAATATAGTGATGGGTCTCACTGGCGTCGCCGAGTGTCTAAGGAATTTCTGAACACACGCAGACTTTTAATGAATTAGTATTTTCAAAATTATTTATGAAATTCAGGTTATGCCTGGGCAGTAATTTTACTAGCAACCGCTGTCACACTCGTCACTGGTTTATCTATGTCAGCCATCAGCACAAATGGGCAGATAAAGGGGGGTAAGCAATTATCTTCCAAATTGAAGATGAAACCCTGTTTAAACTAACGTCTTTATGTATGAATGCAACAAACGCAGACTGACACCAATCATCAATCGGAGTCAATAGTGCGTCATTGCAGTATAATAATATTTTATGCTACTTGCTTATTTTGTGCTAATCTTGATACTCATGATCATAATAAGCAAATACATCTGTTTAAGGACAAGTCTTTTATTTGCATTCCATGTTAGTAGAGCACGAAATGCTACCACAAAAATCAAGTTGATTAAGCATATTTAATGATGCATAGTTTTATATGATAATCATCCAGTAATCAATGTAACATTTTAGTTGATTTAATATTTAATATTAAACCAAACGTCTTAATGTTAGTCTCGATTCTTGAAAGCTATCGATAGTTCTAGCAATAATTGTAGAATATATATTTATTCAGCAGCTCATGAGCTGTTTGGCTTTTAGCTAAAAAAAAATCTCGACATATATGCTGTATGGCTCAACCTATAGATTATTAATACTAATTTAAAGTATGTGATATTTTAAAAAGTTTACCTACATATTTATTATGCGACTGTTCTCCATTTTTTGACAATGTGAAAAAAGTAACACTACATACAACATATATACATACAAACGCTCCTTTTAGCTTCTAATTAAAGCTACATAAACTCTAAAATATCCCAATCATTAAACCATCCTTATTCATGAAAACACAAGACGCGACATGACATCCAGCTTGACGTCTCGTTCACTATAAATTAGTGTAAAATATTAATGTTTAATAAGTTACCTCGCACACCTCACCCGAATGTCTCTAGAATCTCTAGAAGCTGGCTTAAAATGTCTGGCAAGCGATCCATGCCCAGGTAATGTTAATGTTTATGTTTTTAGTACTTACGCGAGCATCATTTGATAGAATGGAATGTGTCATAGAACTTAGACTTCATATAAATTAAAATATTGTAACTCTGTGTCTCAGCATTAAAAACTGTAATTCCTGTGAAATAACTTTTATGTAATGATTTTAAAACATCAATAGTACAAATTTTTAATAGATAGACATGATGCGATTATTGAATTTACTATTAACAAGAATAATGCAACAATACAGTGCTTTACCTGTAGTTATTACAAAAATTCCTATTAAAATTTTTGTTTTAGCTCAAGCCCTGCTTATTGTAGTATCAACGAGTATTGTAACCTTCATCACTTCCCTGTCTATGGCCGCAATAAGTACAAATGGCGTTGTCAAAGGAGGTAAATAATAACCAATATATGTTTATGTTCTAGTTTCTATAATCTAACGATTGTAGAAAGACCTGTTAGGTCTGTACATTTTAGACTAGCAATGCGATTTCTCAAAGCAAACCGCACTAACACGGATATTTAGTTGTAACTTCATCAGAAACAGCTTAACTTAAAGTACAACTCTGGTAGTTCTTGTCTAGTGCCTTTTAGATTATCACATTAAAAAATTATTAAATTTTTGTGATTTTATGTTTTGTTTCATGGCTTTTCCAAGAAACATAGTAGTGAGGTTTCTTAAGAATGAAATATGTATGTTTTTTCATGTAATCTGAAGCACATGATTCCTTGGTAAGGATCATGGAATTTCGCATGTTCATTGTGCATAAGAATTATGTAGCATACTAACTTCCTTAACGATCAGTCATTGTTCTTAGTGTCGTTGTGTCGTTTTGCTTATTATAACATAACATAACATACACATTGAAAATGTAAATATTACTGAGCGAATAAACACACTGCTGCCTCAAAGGTTGACCAAGACTTCCTCTTTTCTCTTGACTTTATGGAATATGCAGTCAATTTACTGTAAATTAAACCTAGTTAATATGTAGCTTTGTATAACAGTATTGCTTTTTTACGTTGTTTAAGTATTTTTCTCTTTGTCTCATTTTACCCCATATTATATTCATAGCATGCAGATTATAACGAAGATTATGACTACATATTTTTAATGTAATGCTTTTCCAAAAAGAAGAAAGTAATGCGCTTGCTTTTGCTTAGAGAAATGGCAATGAAATGTCAGTCTTGATAAATGTCAAGTGAAGATGTACATTAGCAGCTTAATAATGAAACTTGTTGTGGGAAAGGTGGCACGTACTATATGATATCTCGTTCCCTGGGACCTGAGTTTGGAGCCTCCATTGGACTGATCTTTGCTGTGGCGAATGCCGTGGCAGTAGCAATGTACACTGTAGGATTTGCTGAATCTCTGGTGGACCTTTTAAACAGTATGGACACCAAAATAGTTGATGATCCCACCAACAGCGTTAGAATCATAGGGGCGGTGGCCATCGTTGTATTGACATGTGTTGTAGTAATAGGAATGGAGTGGGAAGCGACGGTAAGTAATCCGAGTCGAGGGGTTATATTCAGATGTCAACTAAACTAATTACTAACAACTTTACTGTGTTCCGACATTTGCAGGCTCAAGTTGGGTTGCTTGGAATTTTGGTGGCTGCCATGATTGATTTTGTAATTGGAAGTTTTATTGGGCCTTTGAGTGATGAAGAATATTCCAAAGGCTTTGTTGGATTTAACGGTAAAATTTCATGGTTAATCATAAGCATATATAAATATAATGGATTTTCAAGGTAATTTCATTAAAGTGATTTGATTTTCTTTTAGGGACGTTATTAATAGAAAATTTTCAAGCAGACTATAGACCTACTAAAGACGGAGAACAAAATTTCTTTTCTGTGTTCTCTATTTTCTTCCCTGCTGCTACTGGTATTTTGGCTGGAGCAAATATATCTGGCGATTTGGAGGTACTGTCATATATTTACTGGAAGCATAAATATATATTTTTCACTCATATGTAAATTGCATCTTGTTGTTACTAATTAGTAATTTTTTTTATTCTTTTAAAAGGATCCACAAGCATCCATACCCAAAGGAACCCTTCTTGCCATTTTTGTAAACTAAATTCCGTTTTTGTTATAAAAAAAATGTTTTCTTGGGGTCAATTTTTTGATTTTTTTATAAATTGGTTTTGTTTTAACACAGGTAACAACTATCTCCTACATAATTTTTGCTATAATTGCGGGAGCTTGTGTAGTTCGAGACGCTACTGGAAACTTTACAGTACCCGACTGGGCGGTAAATAACAGCAGGGAATACATATCACAGACATTCCGAGATTGTTCATATAATCTTACCGATACTGACACTGAAACTTGTCAGTGGGGATTGATGAACAGTTTTCAAGTGATGGAGTTGGTATCTGCCTGGGGACCTCTCATTTACGCCGGTTGTTTTGCGGCTACCTTGTCATCCGCCTTAGCTAGTCTTGTATCTGCACCCAAAGTTTTCCAAGCTCTTTGTAATGACAAGCTTTATCCATATTTGGAATTTTTTGGAAAAGGATACGGGAAGAATAATGAACCTGTGCGAGGATATGTCTTGACATTTATCATAGCGTTAGCTTTCATCCTTATCGGTATAACTTTCACTATATTTTATGCGATCGTCTAATGTTATGGTTTAATATGGTGACATGATTTAATGCAAAATACTCCATACGTGCTTTTTGCAGCGGAATTGAATTACATTGCCCCGTTGATTTCCAACTTTTTCTTGGCTGCATATGCCCTGGTAAACTATAGTACGTTTCATGCATCATTGGTAAAACCTGTTGGATGGAGACCGACGTTCAAGGTATGTACATAGACATAAAGGGTTAATCAAATCATGAGGTCATAACATCCTTTTATTTGCATGATTTTACATAAATTTCAGTATTACAACATGTGGCTCAGTCTTGTGGGATTTGTATTATGTGTTGCTGTGATGTTCCTCATCAGTTGGCCAACGGCCTTATTGACTTTTGCTGCTATCTTATTTCTGTACATGGTGGTTGTTTATCGAAAGCCAGGTTAGTAAAATATGAGAGAATGAAATGGTCTGTTCCATTAAAATCATGCAACCAGAACTATCCTAATGCTTACTTTCTCTTCCCTAGACGTCAATTGGGGATCCACCACACAAGCCCAGAGATACACAAATGCACTAACAGCGGTGCAGCAGCTGAATAACATAGATGATCACGTTAAAAACTATCGGCCTCAGATTTTGGTACTGAGTGGTATTCCAAGTGCTCGTCCTCCACTTGTAGACTTTGCACATCTTATAACAAAAAGCTTATCTCTTCTTGTGTGTGGCCATATCAGCAAGGTACACCTACTAATTGACAGATAAAAGTTGTTGTAATCATTATTGATTGGCTTATAAAAAATTTGGTTTGAATATCTGATTATAAATGTCACTAAAATAGGGTAATCTCAACAACCGGCAACGGAGTGCATTAGCTCACATTTCTCGAAGCTGGTTTCGCAGCAATCGAGTGAAAGGGTTCTTTTGTGCTGTGGATGAAATGAACTTTGAAGAGGGTGCAAGGGCATTGCTTCAGTCGTACGGAGTTGGCAAGCTTTCTCCAAACATTTTGATGATGGGCTACAAACAAAACTGGCAAACCTGTAACCGGGAAGAGCTACTCCAATACTTCAACACAATCCAGTAATATTCTCAATCAAGCGTAGAACAAGTAGCTAAGAAAACTATTCAAAAACCCCTATTTATGCTAATGTTGGTTGGTTCTTTTCGCAGCAAATCATTGGATCTTCACATATCCGTCACTGTACTTCGAGTAGAACAAGGACTTGACTTCAGCAAGAAAGTCACATTTGATGATGACGATGATACGGATTGGAATATCATTGCAGAGGCAACAAAGAGTAAAAGCTCTTCAGATGATTCTCTCCCCAGGAATCAGTCATTATCGCAAATGTCACAAGGTAAGTTAGGCAAAATAATAAAGGAATGCATTTTTCTTCCAACGTAATTCATTTTACTCTGATGTTTTCGTAATGAAATTACTTATTTTACAACCGTGTCTCAAATACTTACCATAGAATAATGTTTAATTCACGTTTCCAAAACATTTATCTTAATATGTCTTATAAATGGTATCTTAACATTACTCACTACTCACTCAACACTATTTTCAATACTGGCTGCCTCCCACGGACTACTAAAGAACTGGGACGTTATCTTAGTGTAGGAGTTTGGAATGTCCGTGGTGAGTAACAGTGTTACTAGTGGGTTTTCCCGGGAAGTTTCTCTAATTTATTGCTGCTTGTACAGCTCTTAATTTCAGTACATCAAGATATTTTCAGTATACATATTTTTATAAATTAAAAACTAAAGTTTGTAAATAGCAGTACTTTTGGGGGAAAATGAACAATTTCGGCTTCCTAAATTAACCTGTCATTATGCGAGGGTGTTTTCTTGGGACTTAAAAACTTGCCAATTTGCATGAAACTAACATCTCTATTGTATCTTTAAATCTATGGCTATACTAACAGAATGCTAAAATAATGAGTTGTGTTGTGAGATAGATAGATGTCTTGTACATAGTAGACATGCTGTTCGTGTTGCAAAACATAATTTATACATTCTTTGATAAGAGTAATTCAATAAATATAACACAAATGTGATAACCATTTTATAGCAAGCAGTGGTGACATTACGTCAGGGGACTCTAAAGCAGCAGTTCGGAATTATGAGCAAAGAGAAAAGAAGTCTGCCCCAAAAAAAGATCTATCAGTTCTATACAAGTAAGG